>JANSTT010016729.1:0-23196 GCA_026745375.1 Platyura marginata | reverse complement strand
AAGCCAATTTACCTCGAAGGAGGAGAAAAATTAGAACAAATTTTTGGGTTTGACCACCATTCTGCTGCTGGTTCCTAGCAAAATTATAGAGAAATCTCAATCCAGTATCTCAAGCCAATTTATCTCCAATGGAGGAGAAAAATAAAAACAAAATTTTGGGTAACATTTGATCGGACCACAATTCTGCTACTGCCCCCTAGTAAAATTATAGAGAATTCTCAATCCAATATTTCAAGTCAATTTATCTCCAAGGATTTCCTCTTAACACAAAAATATCGCGCCGCAACTTTTGTTCTCTGTTTTCATTATCTAGGAATCACAATCTCTCGTCGTCGTCCCTAATCTGCAATTTGTCCACTTTACTAGATTGACTAACCGACAACTGTGGTGCAGATAGGAAAGATCATACATATATCGTATCTATGGTCACATCACAAAACATTAAACTCCCAAAGATGGTTCGTTCCCGGAGCGTCTTGGAGGTAATGCTCCAACTAACCAAAGATCATCAAAATCGTGATCCTTGAGTAATTTCGCCGTTACAACAAACTAGATTGATTAGGCAAGAAAATATAGGAACTGTGCCGAAAAAATGGGTCACAAGTGTAGTAAAATACCACCGTAATAGGATAGGCACTCACTTCAATTCTGAGATAAATTGTTCCCGAGATAAAGTGTCGTTTGCGATTATCAAATGGGGAGAAGCAAATTTGATGTTTTTTTTTCTGCGTCGTATAGATATGTTTGAAGAAACTTGCAATCAGGCTCATGACATCTATCAATCTGCTGCACGATTTATGGCCGAAAATCATGAGCAAAAATTTGAAATGGCCAATATGCTGTTGACCAATTTTGTTCTCAATACTGGTTAGTCTCTTATTTGCAAATTGACGCCGTACAATTTTTATTAATGAAAACTTTTTTGTTGTTGTTGTTGTTGATGTTGCTGTTGCTGTTGCTGTTGCTGCTTTGCGCCTTCAAATTAAAACAGGAAATGACATCAAATACAATTTGAACAAAAAACTAATAAAAGTCGCCAATGATAATTTGAAAAATTGTGAATTACGATTTGGTCGAATGAGCTTGGAATATGTGGTGGCGTCCGCATTTTTTCTCGATTTACTGGCAATACGTAAAAAGGTGATCGACAAATATGAGCCGGAATACGATTTGGACAATATTATCACATCGATGGATATTTTGTCGAATTCGTCAAAAATGATTTTTAAAAATTACCTCAAAAAGTACATTTTATGCGATTGACCATCAAAAATTTGTTACAAGCTACAAAGATACGTTCACTAATTTAAGGAAAGACTGCTTTTGATTAGCTGCGATATAATTTTTGTTTTTTTTTTGTTTTTTTTTTATGGCTCTTTACCGATGAAGGACCAAAAACTTGAGTGTTTTTGTATTCATACGATAATTTTTTTTTTTGGTTTTTTGAAAAAACTTTTTATGTGATATAATAATTAAAAATTTAAAATTAAAAATTAAAAAAATTTAAAATTAAAAATATTGAAAAATATTAAAAATTGTTGGCAGTTTTTTTGTTTTGAAAGATTTGCTAATTACACAAAATTAAAACGAAAATTTGTAAATTATTTCAATAATTAAGTCATCAAGTCATAAAACCGCAAAATTCCAAAAATTCCCAAATGCAAAGCAATAGTGAACAAGATTCTCACCACATTCCGACCAAAATAATTCCCATACGTTAATGCAATGAGTCACATCCTTTGAACACCGGCAACCAATAAAGCATGACAGAGGCTAGATTGGAATTCGCAAGGTTGACCCAGAATGACGTGGCGCGCCAAAGTGTGAAAGCTTGAACAAAAGGCAAAATATATGGAACGAAGTCAAAGCTTTGGCAAGAAATTCCATTAAATGGCGGCTGTTTGTGGATAAAATTGGCCAATTTGACGCCGAGGAACTCCGGGCGTGATGATGATGAATCCAATGATTTAGTTAATTGGACGGAGGACGTGCGAAAAGCATTCTCTAGCATTTTTGTTTGTAACGTAACACGCGTAGATGACGTGGCGTTAAGAATTTTTTGTGGAGATATTGGCGGAAGTGATCCGTACAATCTGTTGTACGCGTGTGCGACGCGATAACTCCAGAATTGCTCTTGAATTGCTCTGGAGCAGAGGTGTACAAGAAATGGGGATTTAATATTATAAAAGAAATAATTTCGCTAAGTTCTGGGTGATTTAAAGAATTTATATATCAACAGTAGAGTGACGTTAGTAAAAATTAGAGCCAGAGGGGTGTAATCGGTGAAATTGATCGAAATGATAGATCTTCAATGATCCTGTACATTTATGCATTCTATAGCATACAAAATTGTAATCGAACACTGTCGGTGGCAACGCCTCTGCTTTGTAAATCGATTATAGTTTACTTGTATCAGTTGGTTTGTCCAGTTTTCTACTGGTACTCTGATGTTGTCTCAATTTTCGTCTTGGGATATCAGATTAATATGAAATTTCTATAAATATATGTAAAGTGTGATTGATTCATGTGCGACTAGTTTTTTTTTTAGTTGTACACTAAAAACTTTAGATAAGGTTTTTACCAGTGGTTCCCAAATTTTTTTTTTTGAAGGGCCATGCGAATGGCAGAACTACGTAACAGAGGCTCGGTTCGTAGATATTCTTTAAACAATTCTGGTGTGCTTGGAGCAAATCGGATTAGGTATGAAGGAGGGAGGGGGATAGTTAGTTAGTAGTGGCGGCGACCTTAGGGAAGGGGGATACAACTGGTAACTATTTGTACCTAATTGGAAATTAAATCAAAATTCATCCGCAATGGCGCAGATTTTATATAGTTGTCAAATATTATTTATTACCAGTGGTACGCCATTGAGAGTAATTTTTGGGATATGAATCATGTGTTTTTGCTACAATTTCGTGTAATTCCGAGTAGTTACGAGTAATTGCGGTGTAATTCCTAGTAGTTATGAGTAATTGGTGTATCATTTTGTCTAGTTCTGAGTAATTTCGTAGAATTCCTAGTAATTTTGGTGTAATTCTTAGTAATTCCGAGTGATTTTTTGTAATTCCGAGTAATTGCTTGTAATTCCAGTGTAATTCGTAGTAGTTATGAGTAATTTGAGTATCATTTCGTCTAATTCCGAGTAGCTACGAGTAATTTCGTACAATTCTTAGTAATTACTAGTAATTTAATAATTTTAGTAATTGCTAGCAGTTATTAGTAATTTTACGAGTGATTTCGTGGAAGTCCGATGTAATTTCTAGTAACGATGAGTAATTCTAGTATAATTCCGAATAATTTATGGTAATTCCCAGTGATTCTTTATAATTCCGCGGTAATTCTTAGTAGTTATGAGTAATTTTTGTTTATAGTAAACGGCTTGTATAACACGGTACTTATACAACGCGGTTTCGATATAACACGGTCTACACGGTCCTATGAATCTCTACAAATTTGCGACATAACGTGGCGTTTCTATGGAACCTAACATTCGAGTTATACGAGGAATAACTGCAATCCTGACCAATTTCGAGTAGTTACGAGTAATTTCGTATAATGACGAGTAATTCTGGTATAATGACGAGTAATTCTGGTTGTAATTCATAGTAGTTACGAGTAATTTCGAGCAATTTTTTGTGTACATTTTTTTCAACGAGTGAACCAGCAAGCCAGCCCCCACCTCGCCTTTCAAGATAAAAATTGGAATTCAATGAGTTTTATTGTATCACGTTGGGCTATAGTACAATAGATCTTTAAAGATCGCGGTGCCTTGGGATTATATGGACGAACCTCTCCTAAATCTAATTTAATCATGTGGCGTTTCGGATCAATCAAAGATGAAAAAAATATTTTGGTTGGAATATTTTGCTCCTTACAGTCCAATAAGGAATTTTTTGAACTTTGGATCCCTTATTGTAGTTTTCGTTCGCTTTAAATGAAAATGTTGAATATCACTGGCTATGGTGGCTATATTGATAAGTGAATAACGTCTCTATTTCGTTCGTACACATGCGTACATCGTTTACAAATAGACTCGATAGTATTGTGGTACATTAAAACGTTTCTAATTTACTGATAATTAAAATGATTATAAATAGACAATCTCCGTTATTATTAAAACAGTTTTTCGATTCCATTCGGTGAGTAAACATCCATTTTTCATTTGCAGTCTGTCACAAAATTAATTTTTTTCAAATTTTTTTGTAGTTCTCGTGAAAGATCATTTGATCATTTATAAGCATCATGTCGTCGCAATCAACATTTACAAACATCGATGAAACTCTGGAAAAGTATATTCCATTGGAGGAGCTGAAGGAAGTGAAACGAATGCTCTATGGAAGATCAGATGAGTATGTTTGATAATAATTTATTGTTTTTTTTTTTTTTTTGTGTTTGCCTGTAAATTAATTCGTGTAAATATTGATCGTCATTTTATCGGTGTGATTTAAGAGTTTCTCTGTATCTTTGAAACAATGTAAATGACAAATAGTTAAAAGTGGAACGGTATTTGTAGGTACTTCAGGTTAAACAATAATTAATTGTCGAAATAAAAAAAATTAAAAATTAAAATAGAGATGTGAGTGTGAGATCAAAGAAGATATAAGAAACAATAAAATTGCACGGCTCTTTAATGCAACAAGTCACCCAACTTTTTTTTAAAATTATTTCTACATTATTTTTTATAAATTCAAAATATAAAATAAAATTAAAAACTTTCATAACTCATTAAAAATTCGGTAAAAAGACAGCAAAATAATATTTCTTAAAAATAAATAACTAAACTAAAACGAGCCATGTTAAGCCAGGTAATTGTTAAGTAGAATTACGGTTACTGTTATTAGTAACGGTTGTTCCAGAAATTGCAAACTGTTTTAAACAACCATTTATATGTCGATGGCTTAGACGCACTTAGATCGCTAGATCCAAAAGTCTGAATTAACCAAAATATATTAAAATAGATATTTTCTAATATAAGAAACAATTTAAGGATTTACTCGAAATATATTCGAAATGTAGAAAAAATGAATATGACAACAATTATAGAGAATACAAAAATGAAGATTTCTTTCATAGACCAAAAAGTTGTACAACCTAGCGTTATGGCGTTCTAATCAATTTTATGTCATTTTCTGGGTTTTTATTAATTTACTCGAAATTAACGCGGATTAGAGCAAAATGAATGTAACACAAATTATAGAGAATACAAAAATAAAGATTTCATTGATAGTCGAAAAAATTCCACGACTTACCGTTATGGCGCTGCAATCAATTTTATGTCATTTTCTGAGTTTTTAATCATTTACTCGAAATTAACGCGGATTAGAGCAAATTGAATGTAACACAAATTATAGAGAATAAAAAAATGAAGATTTCATTAATAGTCGAAAAAATTCCAAGACCTACCGTTATGGCGCTGCAATCAATTTTATGTCATTTCCTGAGTTTTTAATCATTTACTCGAAATTTACGCGGTTAAGAAGAAAATCAACATAACAAAAATTATAGAGAATACAAAAATAAAGATTTCATTCATTATCGAAAAAATTCCACGACCTACCGTTGTGGCGCTGCAATCAATTTTATGTCGTTTCCTGGCTTTTTAATCATTTTTGTTTGACGATTTGTTTTACATAAAAAAATAGACGAATTTTTTTTATTTGGGGTTGGATATTGGATCTAACCCATCGACATAGTAATTAAATTATAATTATTAGTACCTAAATCGAATTTCTTGGCATTGTTTTTTGTAAACAAGTTATAAACCAGTTTTTTCTTAAACTTTTAAGCGTACCTTTTTGTGTTACATCTTTAAGAGCAAAAAACGAATAATTGTTTTATAATTCAATGGTCGCTTTCTAACTGATTTTATCTAAAAGTTATTTTTGTAACCATAAATGCACCATATTTACACTTGAGTTACAAAAATAACTTTTTTGCAACTTTTTATGTTTTAACTACATATTGATTTTGTAATACTGCATTTTTGAAATTTTTTTTACTCCATCGCTGAATTCCCTAAATTTTGCATGTGGAAATTAATTAATAGGGAATACATTTTAAGATTACATTTGAAGATAATAATTAAAAAAAAAAAATGTTCGACATAAACAAATCATATAATTACTCGACTTTAACCACGATGAAATAAACAATTTTTTATAAAAAGCGCGAAACAAAAAGTTATCTTATCACAAAAGGGGGAAAAGGGTCAATAACTTTTGATAGGCCTCCATGCTTAAAACGGAGAACGTAAATTGATAAAGGATTTGAAGTACTTACCTACATTCGTTTTAAGTTACAAAATTTGTACTTGGTTCACAACATAATTATTGAATTGATTAAGTGAGAAGTGCAAGAATTTTGGTCAAATTTGGTATTTGCCAACCAATGCCAAACAATGATTGAAATTAATCCAGTAAAGTCTTGTGAATAATAAATAATTCCTAAATTGTAAAGAACTAAAACCCTAAGAACAGACCTTCTTTATAAAAAGAATTTAAGACGCAAAATTAAGACATATGGGACCTCACAAAATCGTTGGTCTTCTAAACAGTTGTTAAGTATTTAAATAAGTTAAACTTTTAAGTCGGGTGTTCGATCTTTTTTGTTTTTTTTCTATTTCTACGTGAAACCGCCACAAGAATCGATGTTCTTCATATTTTATTTATTACAAAAAACAAAAAAAATGTTGCCATCTCTTTTCGGTATATAAATAAATTTTTGGTGAGATAAAATTCAGGTGGACAATTTTGTTTTCAGTCAAAAAATCGAACTATCCAAAGAATCGCAACAAATTGCCGATGATAATAATTTTGAGATTAGAGGATATTCTTTCGATGCAAAAAAGGAGGACCAAAGAAAACCGAGAATAGTTCGAGTAAGTTAAAAAAAAAAACAAAATGAAAATGAAAATGAAAATCGATAAAAAAAACTAATTTCCAATACATAATAAAAGATTGGAGCTATTCAAAGTTCAATTGTAATTCCCACCACCGAACCAATACATTTGCAAATGGAAGCTATTCATGGAAAAATTGCTCGAATGATAAAGGCGGCGGCTGCTAACGATGTGAATATTGTATGTATGCAAGAAGCATGGAGTAAGTTTTGTTTGTTTTCTCTCTGACCATTTTAAACAATAACAACAACAACAAAAATATGCTAAAATATTATCATTTCCATGAAGCAATGCCGTTTGCATTCTGTACAAGAGAAAAATTCCCATGGTGTCAATTTGCTGAAGATGCCGAAAATGGACCGACAGCAAAACTACTGAAAGGGGTTCGTTGTTGCATTTTAGATTCGATTTTCGGTTTTTCGGTTCCACAATTAATTTACGTTAATCCAATCAAAATTAGCTCTCTCGTCAATACAATATGGTCATTGTATCGCCACTTCTCGAACGGGACGAAGAACACAGTGACGTTGTATGGAATACGGTTATTGTCATTTCGAATACGGGCAAATATTTGGGAAAACATCGTAAAAATCACATTCCAAGAGTATGCGATTACAATGAATCACACTATTTCATGGAAGGTGATACTGGTCATCCAGTTTTTGAGACGCAATTTGGTAAAATCGCCATCAATTTCTGTTATGGACGTCATTTCGCTCAAAATTGGATGATGTTTGCACTAAATGGCGCCGAAATTCTTTTCAATCCATCGGCCGTTGTAAGATTTTACGAATATCTAATCCAAAATGTGACCAAATCCATTTATCGGGGTGGGAAAATTAATTTTCTTGTAGATTTGTGACAAAAGTGAGCCGGTACTATGGCCAATCGAAACTAGAAGTGCAGCCATACAGAATAGTTACTTTACGGTCGCTATAAATAGAGTGGGAACCGAAATCTATCCGAATGCCTTTACCTCGGGCAATGGACAACCAGCCCATAATGATTGTGGTCCATTCTTTGGATCCAGTTATGTGTCGGCTCCGGACGGTATTCGAACACCTGTAAGTGTCGTTCCATAATGTTGCATGATCCTGGTTTAAATGCATGTCAATTCAACAATTTGTACTGATATTGATTACAGAGCATGCCACATGATAGAGATGGCCTGTTGATAGCTGATTTGGATTTGAATTTGTGTCGACAAATGAAAGATCAATGGGGATTCAAAATGTGTCAACGTTTACCATTCTATGCGGAAAGTATCGCAAATGCTGCACGACCAGATTACAAGCCACAAATAATTAGAGAAAATTAGATCAATAACCATTCCATTTTTTTTGTTAATAAAATAAATTTAAATAAAAATATTTTTCAACGTTTGATTTGACATTTTGCATCAGCCATTTTATTAGAAATAGAGTTCTGAGTTCTGAATCTGAGTTCTGATACAGATTTAGGTTTTAGGCTATGCCACACAGTCTTGTCATTGGTCTATGTGAGTCGAGTAATCTTCTTGGATCGGTTCTTTCTTTTATATATTTACGTGAAGCTTTGCGTGTGTGAGAGAATTTGACTTTGCTTCCGTTGTATGTGGTGTTGATGCACCGATAAATAGACTTGGTTTTTGATACAAAATTCTCAACAAACGACAACAGCTGTGTAGATATATTTTCCTTACCTCCCGTACCTCTTGCCTATAAAACCGTTTTTCTGGGACAACACTGTGTCGCATGGCCTAATTGCGACTTACATCAATAAGCCCAAAATAGCAAGCCGATTTGTCTATAAAATGTCGATCATTCGGACAACTTCGCCACCGTTAAATATTTTATTTCGGATAATCTACTGTCTACTCCATTACTGACCGTATTTTGTGGCTTTTATGGATTCTGGTTCTAATATAGTAGGCAACAGTTTTATTTACGAAAACACTTAGTAGGTCGTTTCAATAACATTACCGCACTGGCGGGAGTGTTCAACAAAATGACAACTTGGGTTTTTGTGTGTTAACCACAATGAACCTATTAATGACGAAGCCGATGTGTTCGGCACGTGACAACTTCTTTACAGGGAAGTTAGTCATACAACTAAAGGAAATGGGCGATTACGTAGATAAGTGTTCACTTTTTTTGTTGTTGAAATTCTTCCATTTATAAATCGGTGGGAACACAGTACGATGGTAGTTCATTTTCGATGTTCGTGGAACGAACAAATTGATAATGATAAAATCACAGTGAACTGTGTTAGTGTGCGAATTAGATGCCAATTTAGAATATCTGCGTGCGACATAAATACATAGGTGGCATAATGTCGGTTTAGCTCCTGTGTACAATTTCCAAAGTAAATAGGAATAAAAAAAAAATCCAAAGCGACGCTCGCTCGTCAGTACCTACTCAGTTTAAAGTCATAATAGTTTATAAAGTTGATATTGACGAAAACTATGGTCCCGATCAAGAATGTCTATTTAAATGACCTTGAGAACTAATATATTTTGCACCTAACTACGCGAAACTATTTCTTATCTTATAGATTATCATTGGATCTTGAAAAACATTTTCTAATTGAATGCCATCTTGATATTGGGCGCCATTTTTGAGTATGATCTATTCTACCAATTTATTGAACAAAATCAACTTTGACAAACAAAAAAATGATAAAATCGATTAGAGAATATTTTTAATAATGTGAACTGAGCCCCCTTGAACTAATAAAAAATAATCGAAATTCTTTATTTATGTTAATTGATCGCAAAATATTTTATTTTTGGCGTCCGTGTTTATTTTTGAAGTGTCATAATATGATTATTGGCGGGTTATCATTAAATAGATATAAAAAGGTTGAAAAGTCAAAAACGTAAATACTTAAAAATGATTAAAATAATAAACCGATAACGATAAAACGTTCTAATAATTGTTATTTATATATAAAATTACGTTTTTTTCTTAGAAATTGGAGGCGCACTTTGACTATTTTGATTTTTATTTTTAAACAATAATGATAATTAGTCGGATTAAGCATTTAGAAAAAAAAACGATCATTTCATTGAAAAAATTAGTAGGCGCACTACATCTTATTATGGGATTTATTTTTTTATTTTTTTGAAAATACATAAATAAAGTCCAAAATTTTGGAACGTAAAATGGTAAACGAGAAAACATTTTGAAAGCTACACATTTGACTGGCTTACATTTTTTTTGAAAATACATAATGAGGACCAAAATTTTGGAACGTAAAATGGTAAACTAGAGGACATTTTAAAAGTTTCGCATTTGACTTATTTACATTTTTTTGCAAATACATAATGAGGTCCAAAATTTTGGAACGTAAAATGGTAAACCAGAGAACATTTTGAAAGCTACGCATTTTAAAATATTGTGGAGAGTTTTGTGTCCCTCGATCCATCGATTTGCACGCCGGTAGATACGTTTTACGACAAATCCGTTTAAATCGAAACCGTGTAAAACGAGACACAAAACATGCAATGAGATTGCGTTCAATATAAAATAATAGAAATAAAAGATTTTTTTTTTAAATTTAAAAACCGTGTAAAAGCGAAACCGTGTAAATCAAGTGCCGTGCAAAACGAGGAACGGAATGTACTTAACATTAATTTTTGCAACGCAATAAATTGGCACAATTAACTTTTCTCTAATCCGCACCCGTAAAACTAACGAATAACGAACAATTCTCTCTCTGTTTTAGTAATGGAATCGATTTACCAAAGGAAGCTCAAGAATTAGCCGACAAAAATGATTTCGAAATTAAAGCTTATGCTTTCAGTGCGCAGAAGGAAGATTTAAGAAAACCGAGAATTGTCCGAGTAAGAACATATGAGAAGATGCCTATAATTGTACCTGTAATTATTTAATTTCAAGATAGGAGCAATTCAAAATTCGATAGTCCTTCCAACGACTGAGCCACCATCCGTTCAGTCGAAAGCAATTTATGAGAAAATTTCGAAAATTATTAAGGCTGCTGCAGCTGCCGATGTGAATATTGTTTGTATGCAAGAGACATGGAGTAAGTTTGGATTTTGTTGTTGTTGAAATGTGAATAATTCACGGTCATAAATATGTAGCTATGCCATTTGCATTCTGTACCAGAGAAAAAGCTCCATGGTGTGAATTTGCAGAAGATGCTGAAAATGGACCATCGACCAAACTACTGAAAGGGGTTTACAATGAATATTTAGTATTTAGAATTCTGATTTTCTAACCGATCTCAATAAATAGCTTGCACGTCAATACAATATGGTCATTGTGTCATCGATCCTTGAACGGGACGAAAGTCACGGAGATATTATATGGAATACAACGGTGGTTATATCAAACACTGGAAAATATATGGGAAAACATCGTAAGAATCATATTCCCAGAATTAACGATTTTAACGAGTCCACTTATTATGGGGACGGTGATTGTGGTCATCCGGTATTTGATACGCCATTTGGAAAGATTGGAGTAAATATCTGTTATGGACGTCATCATCCACAAAACTGGATGATGTTTGGACTAAATGGAGCTGAAATTGTTTTTAATCCATCGGCAACTGTAAATTAAATCAATTTTTTTTTTGTCTTATTGCAAACCAAGCAAAGCAAAGTCTGTTCATTTAGATCGGTAACCTTAGTGAGCCAATGTGGCCAATTGAAGCTAGAAATGCGGCCATTGCCAATAGTTACTTTACTGTAGCTATTAATCGAGTTGGAACGGAATGGTTTCCAAATGAATTCACTTCCGGTACGGGTGAGGTAGCGCACAAAGATTTTGGTCCATTTTATGGATCAAGTTATGTTGCAGCACCAGATGGGACAAGAACTAAGGTAGCATTTTTCGATTAGCCCTAGTTTTAGTTCTTAAATCTTTGTTTTTTAGAGTTTGTCACGTTCTCGAGATGGACTATTAATAGCTGAGGTTGATTTGAATTTGTGTCGTCAAATTAAAGATAAATGGGGATTCCGGATGACCCAACGTTTGCCATTGTACGCTGAAAGTCTATCAAAAGTAGTGCAGCCCAATTATCAGCCACAAATCATTAAAGAAGATTAAAAACCAGAATTGTTATTTCAATGTTTTTTCAAAATAAAATATTTTATCGTTAAAAATTGTTTTTTATTCTTTTTTTAATTTTTTTTTTAATTAATATTTAATAATTTTAATTTTTATTATTATTGATTTTAGTCATTCAATTCAATTGCCAAAAGAGGCTCAACAAATAGCCGATCAACATAACTTCGAAATTAAAGCGTACGCCTTTCACGCCCAGAAAGAGGAATTACGAAAACCAAGGATTGTCATAGTAAATTGCTTTGGAATTTATGAAGTTATTCGATAAAAATTAATCATTTATAGATTGGCGCCGTTCAAAACTCAATTGTCCTGCCAACTACGGAACCAGTTGATAGACAATTCGAAGAAATTTTCAAAAATATTACACAAATTATTAGAGCGGCTGCTGTTTCGGGCGTAAATATTTTATGTTTACAAGAGACTTGGAGTAAGTGTTAAAAGAAAGGGGGATAGTAATTTATTATGTTGACACAAAGAATGATTTCTTTATTTAGCAATGCCCTATGCATTATGTACGGGCGAAAAATTGCCTTGGACTGAATTTGCGGAAGATGCTGAAAATGGACGATCGACAAATCTCTTGAAGGAGGTAATAAATCGATTTTTTTTAATTTAAAAAATGCACAAAATTTAATTTTATTTGATTTGGTAATTTAATCGTAGGATGCATATGTGGGGTCTTTTGTTACCCCAGATAAACTTATGCTTATATTACTTTATTTTATTTAAAATCAAAGGGAAAGAAACAATGGTATGCAAAATATAGTGGGGTCTTGTAATACCCCACATGCATTTCTGTAGGAAAAAGTCCATATGTATCTTAGGGTCATTATTGGAACTCATCTTAAAAATATTGAGTTTTCTAAAACAAAAACTCAACCAAATTTCAAAAATTCATTTTTGTAATAAAATCTTTTATTTTTAATTATAAATCCAGTTAGCCCGTCAACACAATATGGTCATTGTGTCACCGATACTCGAACGCGACGAACGCTACAGTGACACAATGTGGAACACAGCCGTTATTATATCGAATTCTGGAAAGTATCTCGGTAAACATCGTAAAAATCATATTCCAATAATGAATGAGTCAAGTTACTGTATGGAAGGCAATATTGGGCATCCAGTTTTTGAAACGGAATTTGGAAAAATTGCTGTTTGTATATGCTATGCCCGTCATCATCCACAGAATTGGATGATGTTTGGCCTAAATGGAGCTGAAATCGTTTTTAATCCATCGGCAACGGTAAGTTGCATTTTTGTTGTAGCTTAGAATTTATAAAAAAAGTTTTTTTTTTTAAGACACAATCTCTAAAATCGTTTTGGCCAATTGAAGCTAGAGCTGCAGCTTTTGCTAATTGCTATTTTACCGTTGCTATTAATCGAGTTGGAATCGAGGATCTACCAAATGAGTATACATCGGGAAATGGTTACAAGGCCCGGAAAATGTTTGGCCCAACGTACGGGTCAAGCTATATTGCAGCACCCGATGGAACCAGAACTCCTGTATCTATAGACAAATTTAACGCAATATTTTTAAAATTAATTTTTTACTTATAAAATTTTAGGGTTTATCGTGCACCAAAGACGGATTGCTAATAGGTGAAGTTGATCTAAATTTATGTCAGCAAATGGAGAATCAATATGGCTTTAGATCAACACAGCGTTTGTTATTGTATGCGGATAGTTTTTCACAAGCTGCCAAAAGTGATTTTAAACCGCAAATAATTGGGAAAAATTAAAAAAAAAAGGACTTTCGATTTTTTGTTTTTATTATTTCAAGTATTTTTGTTTTTATTGTCAATTTCAAAATAAACGAATTAAATATTCTTTCATTTGAATCTTTAGATTGGTTTATTAACTTCTCCCTTTAGATAAATGTACACACTACAAACAAACCATATTAATAATGAATAATTGAATATACAATAAATATTACTTTATTTGGTATTTTTTGGTTTTATTTTTGTTTTTACTTTTTTTTTTTTTTAATTTAATTTAATTCAGAAAATGCATTTTTCTAACAATGATTACAATTATTTTTTTATTTTTTATTATTATTTGCACTGGAAAATATATATATATTATATATTCTTTAAATAATTTTCTTTTCTAGACTACATTTTGTCATTATTATTCTAAAATAGTATTGTGAATGCACGGATGGGATCGTGATTTATATATCATATACCTATACGCATATTAAGTACATTATAAATAGCAGAGGGCTATAGGTTTTTTTTTGTTTTAGTTCATGTAAGTTTTTTTTAATTTTTTCTTTTATTTATTTACAAAAAAAAAATGAAATTTTGTGTTCAATGAACATCGTCAACCGTTAGTGAAGTCGCCTCTGCGACTATTTTCCTTGTTACAGTAATAGGTGGCGCGACGCATTGTTCGTGTGCATGCGCACTCATAAAAAATTAATTTACTTGAAGATTTTTTTGACAGTTTTACAAGAAAATTTAAAAAGTACACAAATCTTAATCATATAATCCTATAGAAAAGCCCCTCTGCTAAATTAATAGCATTTGACTAAAACTAAATAACAAAATTATATTAACAATCTCGATTTATTTAAAATTATTCTAATAATTATTGATTTCATTAAAAGGTATTTGGTTTGATTTTTTCTGGTTAAAATTACAAATTACTACAAAAAAAAAATGCCTACCAACCCGTATGAGGCATTGCGATTAAGCCTGCGCATGACTAAAAGCATATTAAAATTTCAGTTCCTTTGTCAAAACGAAATATACCTGACTGGCGTCAATATTCCCGTTTATTTGTTGTTTAGTGTATATTTGGTACTGATATTAAATTAGTGGCGACACGTGACCGGTTCACCAATTTTTGGAAATTTTATCTTGACATTTTGAATATCTCAACTTTGAAATATTGTCGTTCAAAAATAATTTTTAAATTCCAAATGAAATTAAATTTTTCTTTCATTTTGGTTAGACCACTTCTGATACAAAATTTTGGGTCTTTGAGTTAAAAAAGATTTTCTGTCATTTGTAAAAAAATATTTTAAATCTGTTGGTTTTTTCGGTATTAACTACAAGCGACAGTAAATTTGTAATAAGAATGCAACTCATATACGTCATACGGGTTTTAAAATAATTGGTAAAGCCACCTTTTGTATTAGTTTTATTGATAGATGGATTTTTTATGGATTTAATAATTAATTCTATACCTAAATCAAAATTTAAATAAACATAATTTGTTGTTGCTTTGACCAAAAAAAAAATTAAGCTCTATCCGTTCAGGGTTCACACATTTCAAAATATTTTAAGAAGCACTTTTTCGTGTCGCCCCTCCACCCCTTTTGTAAAATTGGTGCGGGTGACATTTCAATTGATTTGCTGATTGAATGATAATTTATTGAAGAAAAAATTGGTAGTTTCGGAAATATTTTAATATTTTTTTTAAATAAATTCTTTGATGTGTGCGTGAACCCAACTTTAAGATACCAAACATTTAGCGCTAATGTTTTCTAACGGAAAAAAAATATATTTCTAAGATACATATCTTTCTATAAATATAGGTAACTCTATACATTGTTTATTGCAGTGGCGGCTCGTGAGAATTATTGATCCCATAATCGTGGCAATATTTTTTTTTAAAAAAAACTTAAAAATTGACCGTTTTTTTAAAAAGTGACATAATTTTGAGTTTTTTAATATTAAAGATATGGTTTTGAAATTTTTGTATTTTGTAAATTTCCAGAATTTTTTGCCAAATAAATTTTAAATTTTGAGCATAATTAATCAAAAAAATTAAATTCAACTAAAATCGTTCAGGGAGATATTTTTTATATTTTTAGGTGCACTAACATATTCTTGAAAGTTAACCTTTTAAAGGCACCGTATGGACCTTAAAGGGTTAATGGCCTTTTAAAAATGAAAAATTTACGAAACCATTTATTACAATTAAATTTTGAGAATGGTGAGTAGCTTTTTGAAAATTCTTGATTAACCCTTTCATGTTTGAAATGTGTGGCCGTGAAAGGGTTAAATTTAAAAAAAAAATTTAGTTGTCGAAAATGCTTGAAATTCAAAATAATATAAAAATACAAAGTTTCAAAACCATATCTTTAGTATTAGGAAAGTTCAAAATTTTATCACTTTTTCAAAAAACTGCCAAAAAAAAAACGGTCAAGTTCGGTGAACGCCCAATTTTTTTTTCATTTTCTTCCATCAAAATGACAAGTTTTTTTTAAAAAAAAAACAGTGTTAGGATAATGGGATCAATAAGTCTCACGAGTCGCCACTGGTTTTTTGTTTGTTTAATTAAATCCATCTATTTAAATATATATATATAATCTTTTTTAAAGTTAAGTCAAGTTATTTTAAGAAAATATAAATATTATTGGAAGTTATGTTATATTAAGATTGGTATGAATTTTGTTGTTGTAGAATATAATCGTTTAGTTTCGAATAAAAGTTTTTTGTTAACATTTTTTTTAATTTTTGATTTGGTTGGTAAAATAAAAATATAAAAAAAATGTCATTGCGATGATTGAAATAATAGCTTTCGAAATCACAATCCAAAATTATAAATTGCATTTTCAATATTTTTCACATTAAAATATTTAGAAAAATTCTTTGAATTCAGAAGGATTGATTATAGGCGAAAAAGTATGGTAAGCTTTTAATATTACACCGACTTATAATGATTTAAATTTAACATTCAATTGAAGACTGTATTAATATTATGAGCTGAGGCTTAGTCTGTACATTTATGAACTGAAATCTGTGCATAATTCAAGTCTAATATAATTGATTTTTGAAAAATATACAAAATTTGTGGATACAATGCAAAATATAAGGCTCTATTCATATTTTTTTTTTTAAAAAAGAATAAAGAACAACAATACAGCAGAGTCTTGAAAAATCGGTACTCACGGTAACCGGAAAATATTTTAACATTATACACGTTCTGATGATATTCGAATTTTTTCGAATCTGATTTAAGAGCAAAATCTTAATTTTCCATCAACAAAAAATCGATTTTACTCCACGTAATATTTACTCCACTACCTCATTTTGAATGAATTGTGATGCGCATGCGATGTATAAACCATTTTAATTTATCATAAAAATTCTCCACTTTTTATGGTTTTATTCACAATTATGTATTTAAAATATTATAACAAATTTACCGTTTTCCCAACCCTAAAAAATGTACATATCGATTTTTCGATAATCTGTCGATTGATCGCTTAATGTAAAAATGAAAATCCCTATGACAAAATAACCGGGGAAAAAAAAAATTCTTAAAGCCTTCTTAAAGAATTCTTTAAAGCTATACCGACTCTGTCTAAATTCATTCGTTGACAATCTAATGCAAATGGAATTCTTATATAGCATTCTTCATAGCACCAATGCTGCTGTGACGTCATGCGATAAGAATACATTTTTGACACATTTTTTAATGTATTGAACAGAAAAATTTCTTCATTCACATTCTTATATAAGAAATACCAATCAATTTATTTATTTAAATACCAGCTACCAACATCTGTTACGTAATTTTTAAAATATTTAATTTTTATTTAGCCTACAATAGAATTTACAAAAAATATTTTATCTAATTATTCAAATTCATAAGAACAAGTAGGTACTAAAATTTCGAAAAGCTCTCCAATAATCTATAATATTTATGGTATGTATGTATGTATATGAGAATAAGCCAACAATGTTTGTTATACAATAATTAGAAAACTTTAAGTTAAGTTAACTTACTACTGAAATCAAAATAGAATTTTTAATCCATTTATTAAAGTGCTAGAAAAAGCAACAATTATTTTGCAACCAAGAAAATTGGGTATAGACTGACGTATTTTCACTTTTCTCCATCACAGATTAATTAACCGCATTTTATTATCCAATTAGATAAATAAAAGTAAATAAATTGAATTAACAACAAAAAAAAAAACACTGCCACTAAATTAATAAAATGGAGTTGAAAATAATCAAAAACAATTTTGTTAAAGATTTTTTATTATATTAAAATTAAAAATGGTGTCTTGATGTAAGCCGCCGACTCCTCATAATTTTGGCACAAAAAAGAATTGGTTTTTTTTTTGGCTAAGGACTCCTATGTAGAGCTCCAAAATAAATATTTTATCAATAAAAAAAAAAAAAAATGATAAAAATGCAAAAAAAAAAATGGCCAAGAAAATGATCACCTTTTTCTCCTACTCCATTCAAATTGCGTTTGTAAATAAAAATTTTTTTGGAAACTTTTTAGTTCATCTCTAAATACAATTCCAAAAATAAGCAAAACTTCCAAAAAAATAATCTTTTGAATTGAGACGAATGGGTCGAAAATAACCCACGAATTAATTGTAAAAATGCTAAATAAGCAAAACTTCCAAAAACAATAAATTTGTGAAATGAGACAAACGAGTTGAAAATAATCCATGAATTAATTGTAGAAATCCTAAATAAGGAAAACTAAAAAAAAAAAAAAAATTGTGAATCGAAATGGGTCGAAAATAACGCACGAATTAATTGTAGAAATGAAAAATAAGCAAAACTTAAAAAAAAAATAATTTTGTGAAATCAGATAAGTGGGTCGAAAATAACCCACGAATTAATTGTAGAAATTAGCATAGAGGGCGTAATTGAGGGATATTGATCATTAACATTTTTGCCAAATTTCATTATTAATTTTTCGGGTTTTTTATCGTCGCCTAGACATTTTGCTCCGTGAGTCTATAGAATAAGTTTTAAGTTTTAATTGGTGGGTTATTTTCGACCTATCTGTTGGAAATAATTATGTAGTGTCGAGTAAATGACATAAAAAAAAAATGTCGATGATTAATGTAATGTCCAAAATCCACTCTATCCATATATTGTGGTTGGATCTCTTTCTCTATGGTGTTAAATTTGTTTGTAATCTTCACACACACAAAGAAAAAAAAAAAAAACTAAATACAAAATGGTTACTTAAAATTAAGAAAATTAACAACATTTTATTTCTATTGTACCCATGATGATGGCGCCCACAGTGGTTCCGATTCGGCTCTCTCCGTACATATGATAAATTCTTCCAGAGCCATTGCTAGCTCTTCGTTTACAATCTCCTCATCAAAATAGTGGCCATACAAAAAATCTATTCGTTCAGCTGATTGGATCATATCTAAGAATTCCTCATTCTATTTGAGAAATCAGGAATAATAATTAATTCGGAAAAAATTTCTCACCAAAAATTATTGAAATTACCGTAAATCCTCTTGAATTTGATTCGTCAAATGTGGAACGTGCCTTTGCCGCCGCTCTAGTCTCTTTAAGCTTTTCAAATGTTGGTGGCTTTAAGTGAATTATAAACGGTTTAAGTTGTGGCGTTCGTAGTGCTTTTATTGCTTGATAATGTGGACTAAGTATACAGACACAACCGGCATTCACAATTGATTTAACACTTTCGGCCGATGTACCATATAGTTGTCCTTTGTATTCTCCATGTTCAATAAATTTACCAGCTGCAATGTCCGCTTCCATTTTATCTCTTGATACAAATAAATATTCACGTCCGGGTACTTCACCCTGTTTGATTGGTCTTGTCGTATCTGCAATTAAATAATTTCAATCTAATCTAATTTAATTTCGATGATTTCGATATACGTACATGGTACCGGACTTCGATATTTTTCTGGATCTTTTGCGACCAGACGTCTTTTTAATTCATTTCGGCCGACACCAGGTGCACCAATTAGTACAATAGGCCGATAAAAACCGGGTCTTGGATATAATTTTGATACTTCCTCATATGTGGCAATCATTTCACGATCAAAATCATCATTCTCATCTAGATTGTACATAATTTTTTTAATTTTTATGCCACGGCACATGCTATTTGGATTTGGGGAACCGGGTGGAGACGAGCAAATGGAAGCACATGAACCTTCTTTAATAGTGTTTATAACCAAGCCAATCAAATGTGTGATGATAATGAAAGAAATTGCATAAAATTCATTAATTTTTATATAAAATTATCTCAATTAAAAATACTTAAAAGTTAAAGTTTAAATACAAAAAAAAAAAAATTACTGAATAATAAAATAACAAATAATTTTTTAAATTGGTCAAATTCAATGTGAAATCAATAACTTTTGTGAGTATGTCATTATTGATTTCCTAATTGGAATTGACCAAACCACAAGGTAGGTATAACGATCATGCTCTTTAATTAGGTACTCCCTAAATATGTTTTATCATTATTAAACAATTAGTTGTTAGTAGGTACGGTCAAAAGTATTATAAATTTGACCAGTGTGAATTATGTAATCTATCTAAATACTTAATCACTAGAATCTTAATTGTGCTGAATGGGATTCTGAAAATGACACTTTCTCTATTTAAGTGCAATAATTAGTAAATTAAAATTAAGTGTCATTGAGTAAAATTCAAAATTCAAAAATCGAATTTGTACACTAATTCCTTGAATTAATTTTATGGACCGTTATTAGTTTAGATTGAAATTCCATAAAATTAATTGATTATTTAATAATGAAAGACTTTGTGCATGTGTAGGTAGATATACTATACATCAGAGGCGTTTCGTGAGAATTATGAATCTCATCATCACGGGACTATTAAAAAAAAACTGATGGAAGAAAATGGAAAAAAAAATTTGAAACTTTTGTATTTTTATATTATTTTGAATTTCAAGCATTTTTACCCAAATAAATTTTTTGGAAAAAGTTAACCCCTTAAGGTCCGTACATTTTGAAAATGAAAGGGTTAAGGAAGAATTTTCAAAAAGCTGCTGACCGTTCTCAGAATTTAATTTTAAATACTTTCGTAAATTTTTCTTTTTTAGAAAATGTTAACCCTTTAAGGTCTAAATGGTGGCTTTTCAAGGGTTAACTTTTAAAATTATGTTAATGCACTAAAAACATAAAGAATGTTCTCCTGAAAAAATTTAGTTGATTTTAAATTTTTTTTTTTTGGTTAACCTTTTCATGTTCAAAATGTATGGATATTAATTGGTTAACTTTTATCAAAAAATTTATTTGCCAAAAAATGCTGGAAATTCAAAATATTATAAGAATACAAAGTTTCAAAACCACATTTATAGTATTTAAATAGTGCTGTGATGATGGGAACAATAATTTTCACGAACCGCCACTGCTATACATATTCATGTGATTCCAATTTATAATCAGAACCATCAAAGAGACACATTGAGTTGTTTCAGCAATTCTAGTTAATAAATCAAAAAAAAAAAACTAATTAAAGAATACAATTTTTTAGATTTCAGATTTGAATTCTTGTTCATAGATCATCTGTCTAAGGGCTTTTTTTCTATTTTATGTGGAAGTACTAATAAACTATGATGCACATTAATAATAAATATGAATAAGTAATGTAATAACAACAAGACTACAAGTGTCTTCACTCGAAAAATGCCTGGGTTAATGGAGTACGTTCGCTGACCATTTTATTCGAATAAAGCGCCCAGGGTGTTGTATTAAAAAAAAAAAACAAAATACAGTGCTGGCCGATAGGTTAAAGAAAGGGATAGGAAAAGGGCAGAAAATCCAGTCAAAGACTTGGAGATTGTAAATCATTTTAATTCTTTGCACTGGAAACAATTTTGATATTCGAACTAAAATTATTATTTGTAATGTCGGCAATATGGTGTGCGGAAAGGGTTCAAATGGGAATAATTTTTATTTATTTTTTAACCAATTAGTTCAATGCCTAGGCGTTTTATTGGAGAAATTCTTCTTTTTTTTTTTTTTTTGCTGTCGCGTATACAATGCCTAGGTATTTTTTCGTTGAGTGAAGACAGTAGGCATCTATGTACATTAAAAAATAGCTACAATAATGAAATTATTCAATATTAAAAAAACATATCACACAAGTTACTCGAACATTAAGTATAATTTGAACTTGTTTTAAAATTTTTTTTAAATTTTTTATTTTTTTTTTGCATACGAGTAAATCTGAATATAAAATACATTCAAACAACATTAAAATCGTTAAATGTTTTTAAAAAATTTAAATAAAATAAAACAAAGAAAAAAACTAAATTAAAATCTAATTTAAGAAAAATCCACATACTTTTCGAGCCACCATTAGACTCAGCTTGTGTTCTCTCATGAACAATTCGTCGTTCCTGCAATGCTCGACTAGGAATTAGACCTGCTCGTGATGTTCGGTCAATTTCTTTTCGGGCTTGCCACCAGTAACCATCCTCCTATTGTTTTGATTTGATAAAATTGTTTTTTTTTGTTTTTGGGTTTATGTGCGGTAAACAAATCCCTTTACCTGTGACACAATATGTAATATATCACCTCTAACAAAACTGAGTCCAGCCTCTTTGCATGGAATATACGTGTCCACTTCTGGATTATAATTAAAATGAGCTCGAACTCGAACTTTACTTTCACGCTGTCCGCCCCTTCCATCCGATGGAACAATTTTGAATGTTATTGTGCCCTCGGAATTTTGCTGCATAGTAATAAAAAAAAATTATTTAAAAATTATATTAAAAAAATAAATAAAAAATTTACCAAAATTGCTAAAACATCATTTGGTGTCTTTCCCTCAACATTGATGCCATTCACCTCAATCACCTCGTCACCAACATGTATCAAACCGGAACGATCGGCGGCCCCACCATGCATTATTCGGGCAATTCGAATTTTGCCAGTTTCATCTTCCGTTTTTATTGTAGCACCCTGAAAAATTGACAATGGCTAAAAAATGTTTTTGCCTCACACACACACACATTACTGCTAACTACGAGAAAAAAAGTGTTTATTATTGTTTTTCTTGTATTTTATTTATGGTGAACCGATGGTGTTTATGGTATTATTAATTTTTTTTTTTTTTTTTTTAGTTACATAAGTTTTTCTTGAAGACAACACAAAGCTACTTACAACGATTGGTTCCGTACTTTGTGCACCAGGCTTTGCAGCAAATAATTAATTAAATAATTTTTATTGTACATATTATTGTTTTTAATTTTGTTGAAAATTTTAAACAAAACACAACAATAAATTTAAACTTAAACTTTATCATTTATTTTCAAAATAAATAGAGTTTATAGCTACATACATACATACATATAAGTATATACACACATATACAGGGTGCGCCATCTAGACAGGGCCTATTGAAATGTTGAATACCTCCGCCATTTTTCAGCCGATTTTGGAAAATGAACAAGATTCATTTAGGGTGTACAATGCCATTTATTGACAATTCA
>JANSTT010016728.1:0-20282 GCA_026745375.1 Platyura marginata | reverse complement strand
GCCGACTAGATTCCTACACAGACAATATTTTTTCATCGCTCCATTGCCATACTATTATAGAGCTTTTATATACAATGGTACAAGTCATGATCCGATGACATGTGACGTCCAAGACTATTCATGTTAGTGAATGATTGTTCGCATAATCTACATTTGTGGAGTGTTTTCATTAAATCTGGTTTGTCACTGGGATTTTGTGCAAGGATAATCTTTGATGACTGTAATTGTTCCTCATTTTTACGAGATAGCTCGGTGGATTCGTTCAAACAGTCTTAATCATCAATATTGATATCCTTTTCAGTTTTTGCACATTCCATCTAAAAGAAAAAAAAGAAAAGGAAGTAGTATAAAGATCTTTCACTGACTTGTGTTATGAACCTAAATCTATGTGAATATATAGTTTTTTAGCTAGATTGTTTAAGAAATTACAAATTGATTTTAAACAATAGGCGCGTTTTTCTTTTACCCTTTAGACATTAATTTAGTATACAAAAAATATAAACGGCAATATAAATGGAAATGTGTAAATTCTATCCAACTAATTTACTAATATAAATAAACTCAGAAGAAAAACCCTTTCGGACAATCGGAATACAACACAAGCAAAATGACCAATAAAGCAGTTGCACACGCAGCTACGCGCTGAACCTCAAAAATTGCAGTAAAATGGAGACATTTGTCATAATGGCATCAGCCGATATTTTTCTAGATATTTTAAATTTAAATACAACCAAATCTAGAATTAGTCGATATTATTAGAATTACCTATTCTCCCCCTTTTGACCACATAGACTTTGCATGCATTCATAATGTACGTCATACATGTATTATAGATAATGAGTAACCATACATATTGCATTGAGTACGTTCAGCGAGCTGGGGTCGTTATAACATCGATATAAGCTGTCACGAATGCCATTTTTAACAGTAGTAGGTAGATAGTGACTGATGCAACAAAATGTAAGGCGTGTTTTGCTACGCTATTATTAGCACAGTGATCGGATCGAATCATTTACACGCGATGTCAGAATCTTAGGAATATCAACTCGGTAAACGGAAAAATGTACTAAAACATAGCAATTGTTAGTTTGATAAACGATTTAAAAGTCTTGCTGAAACAACTCAAAATTCCCAAATTCCCAAAATCTAATTAAATTCTCGACAAACGGCTATTCTGAGAAACAAAATTATGGACATATCAAGTACTACAGCAAAAAGCACTACAGTAAAAATAAGTCATTAATTGGCGGCAACATCAAACACATGATTGCGGCGTATGCTCTTTACCGTGCGCTCCTGGTCGCGCAGGAAAGAGTGTGCGTGTAAAGGGCGCTATTGTCTTAAAAAACGAATGATTAACGTTACACCATAATGTTACAGCAAGTGTTTAACTACGACCTTATTACATTTTAGTACCATTGATCCAGATTATTACATTTAGTTGGTTCAGAACTCCATTTTCAATCGGGTAAACAGTAAATATTCTTACTGTCGACGGGACGTCGAATTAAAACGAATAAATAAGTCAACTTTTAAAAAATAGATACATTGAGACAATGAGCGTAGCAAATTAAGTTACAAAACAAACAAAAAGTGCTTCCAATACGGATTACATTTAAGCTAAAGAATTAAAACAAACAAGATTTTGCAAAATAAACAATTTATAGGCTATTTTAATTATAAAATTTAGTTTTCAATGTTTAGTAGTGATTCTTACTTTCTATTGCATAATATTTTTCACTATATTCTTAGAAATTACTTAATTTTAATGCAATTTACAAACTTAATTCTTAAAAGATATTTATTACAATATTTCTCTTCAGAATTTGAAGCAGAAATGCACTTTGTGTACAGACCCAATACAAACATATATTATGTGTAAGTGATAATATGTAAAAAAAAGTAGTTATGATAGTTAACAGATTCATTGAACGATAGCGTTATCGAATATTATTGCGAATAAACAATAATGAACCCTTCGGTATATCAAAATTATCGAAAAATGTTGTACATTGAACGCACTCATCTACGAGCATTCGTTTAAGAATTTTTCTTTGTATATAGAAATAGAAATAAATTTTTTTTTCAAATGCGTTTTTTTGTGGCGTCGATCAATTTTATAAATTTAAAATCTTAATTGAGAACGGAGGAATTGTGGAAATTATGAGACTGGAAGGGGTTCATCATTACCTACACCCTACACAAAACCGAGTAATACTGGTGCCGACACACCACAAAGATAAAAGAGCATGAGGGCATGAATTGCTAATCGGCCATACATTGCGATGACCATACGATCACGGGACTTGCGTCCGCAGAGTGTCCAAGTAAAAAAAGAATACACTCATTAGTGGCGTAATCGATGTGATTGTGTTACCCTTGTGGTATATGGCGAAACTTGCTCTTTGCTTTGGTGACGGGCGAAAAAAAAAAGATAAAAATCAGCGCAGATTTCGATAAGTCACGAAGCTGAGTAGAATGAACAAAATAAAAGGAACTAAACGATACAAGGTCAATAATTCTTACCTTTTTGAAGTAAATTAATTTTGCAACATTGTAATTTCGATTTAATTCTTGCAATAAAAATTTGTTTCGCTAAATTAAAAAACTCGCTCGGCCAACAAGCGGAGTCGCAACAATATTTTTTGCATATACATATCGCATGTGGGTATGTGTGTGAATTTATTTTAATAATAAAAAAATTATCTTAAATTTCCCTTTTATTATTTGCATTGTTTTTGTATGCTGTACAGTTGAAGACCTACACTACCCTACGAGCATGCGCCTACACTTTGTCATTTGTGTGGACACATCGGATATGTTTACTTAAAGTTTGTTTTCGATTAAATTTTTTATCACACATCTTACACGGATATCGTACATTAGTATGCCTAATCATATGCGATTTTAAATAGGGGAGACTAGTAAATGCATTCGAACATATATCACATAGAAATTGGCTAACAGCCGAATGAATTTTTTGATGTACTGTTAAATTTGATTTACTGGAAAATGACTTTGAGCATATGTCACACGAATACGGTCGTTCACCAGTATGAATAAGCAAATGAACTTTTAAACTGTAACGACACGTGAACCATTTCGAACATATTTTACATAAAACAGAATTTTCGCCCGAGTGATTTTTAATGTGAGACTGTAAAAATATTTTTCGTGCAAATGTTTTCGAACATATATGACATGAATGGGGCCTTTTTACGGTATGCGTTAACATATGATCCCTTAGTCTATTCGGAAGAGCGAATACTTTTCCGCACAGTTCACAAGCATGCTCTTTAATATCGCTATGGATTATCATGTGCCGTTTTAGCTTGGACGGACATTTATAACTTTTCTTACAAATCTTACAAATATGCGATCGGACGTCTGAGTGACTTGATTTATGACTATTTAATACGGCTTTCGAATAAAATCGTTTTGAACAAATTTCACAGTGAAATGGCTTTTCACCGGTATGCGTTCTCACGTGATTTTCATATCGTGTTCTGATCGAAAATTGTTTCGAACAGTATGGACAACATCTGCTTTTGCTATGCACTGCCGACATATGGCATCCGAGACGATATAAATTAGTAAATAACCGATCGCATATGTCACATTTGTATGGTGTTGGTAATAAATGTTTTTTGCTTTTGCGTTCTTTTAATTTTGAAGTTTTTAAATTACGAACAGTATTTGAATCTTGAGCAATGACAATTTCTGATGGTGGTAATTGCTTCTCAATTTTTATAGATAGCTGACAGTTGCTGTTCTTACAATCCACGTTGGATTCGTTCATACAGTAGTAATCATCAATATCGAGTTCCTTTTCAGTTTTTATAAATTGAGTACATTCCATCTGGAAGCAAAAGAAAAGGAAATAGTATAAGGATGTTTCTCTCACTGTAGTTTTTTTGTTTTGTTTTGTTAGTTTGTTTAAGAGTTAATAGTTTGGTATTTCAAAAAATGCTACACGAAACCATAAATTTAATCAAAAATGTGGAAATGCTCCGACTTTGTTGGGCCTATTGGGGTTTTTGTTTTTATAAATCGCGATTAAAAAAAAAAAACTTCAAAGAGCCCCTACAATAAATAAGTTCAAAATTGCCAGTGATAAGATATTTCGATGCTCTCTCCCGATATGGATTAAGAATGAAGAAGTTTGTTATTTTATTTAGTGAAATTACATAAGTTCTAGCATTGCTTAATTTATTGTTAGTTAGCCGTATTCTGCTACAATCCAAAAACCGTGACACTCGAACAGTTTTTGGAGCGGTATTTGATTATTGGTTTTGGCGGTTTTTAGAGTTTACACCAGAATAAGGCTATACAGAATAGTATGCTTAATGTATATGTAATTGATATTTGTTTTTGTTTTCTTTTTTGAAGGATTAACAATGATTTTATTTTAAAATCTAATTTTAAATTTTGATTTTGTAGTAAAAATTATACAGATCACATAATGTGCAGTTTTTAGTATAAATTCTTTGATCGACTGTACGAACAGCTGAGGGCTTACTGTTGAAAACGATACGAGCGCATTTATTGTCGTAAATCGATTTTTTTTTTGCTCTGACAATAGCATCGTCGACGACGTGAATACTCCCGCTAAACGTGGTGGTGAATTGTTGTAGCGGAAGTGGTTAAAGAAACAATACGCCTAAATGAGCCTGTGCTGTCGTTTTACTTCTTTCTACATGTCATACTACGCTGACTTTTATACTCCGATTTTAATAAAATGTAAATTTGTGTATTTCTCTGTTTAAAGCACATTATAATAGTAATAATTTGATAAAATTTGGACTTCTCATAATAATAAACTGTGAAAAAATCTATTTTCGACTTAAAATTTGTCTTTGGAATGACCTTTTTATTTGCTCTTTAATTTTAGCATGTTGTACTTCGATAATGTCCAAAATATTCCGTTTTTGGCAAAATTCTACTACTCTGACAAATTGTAAAAAGACAGCAGTGACTGTAAACGACTATCATTTTCAAGAGTAAGCCCTCAAGAGTACACATGGTCAAGAGCAGTGATTCTTGATTCGTCCATGTATAGATATTTTCCGTTAATAAATTAGCAATTTTTAATAATTAATAAATATTGGTCGTTTTTATGTTGTCTCTACAAATTGCAACATTTTTATATATTTTTTTTTCTAACGGTCGTAAACGATTCGTCTTCATAACGTAATCATAACGCTACGCCAGCGCAGTACAACCGATACGTAAATGTACACCACAGACCCCGGGTCAAATATTCAAAACTATTTGCATTTGTTAACAATTTTTTGTGGATTTCAGCTAATCGATCGCAAATTGTTTATGACCGTTAAAAATTGTGTTAAGTTTTATCGCTAAATTTATGTGCTAAACTAAATTCTTAAAAAATTTAACAAATTTTTGCTTCAAACAATTAAAGTGAATGAATCTTGATGTGTGACTTTAAATTTCGTTTAGACCGAAACGTTTTCGGACATGAGTCGCAAGTAAAAATTGAATGCTCATGTATTGGTTCGTGTTCTTTCAAATACTTTCGAAGTGAAAATGATTTCGAGCAGACAGTGCACACGAACGGTTTCTCATCGGAATGCGTTGACATATGAAATTTTAATCCCATCGATCGGGTAAACGCTTTTGGGCATACTGTACACGGAAACGGTCTTTCACCGGTATGAATGTACGTATGATCTTTCAAGTGAGTTTTATTTTTAAAGCCCTTCGAACAGTATGAACATACGTATGGCCGACAATCACTATGTACCTTCGAATGATTTTTGAAACCACTGGAAGATGTAAACGTTAGCAGGGGACATTGTTCGCATTTGTATATTTTGTCATTTGTATGAACCAATCGAACATGATCTCTTAGACTATGCTTTCGATTGAATGTCTTATCACACATCTGACACGGATGCTTTATATTACTATGACTGATCATATGTGACTTTAAACTGATCAGATTAACAAATGCATTGGCGCAAATTTCACATAGAAATCGCTTTACATTTAAATGAAATGTTTGATGGCCCGATAAATTTGCTTTACTAGCAAACGATTTTGAACAAATGTCACACGAATATGGTCGTTCACCGGTGTGACGAACCAAATGCACCTTTAAACTGTGCAGACAAGTGAACCATTTCGAACATATTTTACATTTAACCGAATTTTTGCTGGAGTGAATTTTAATATGTGACTGTAGCAATGTTTTTCGGGTAAATGTTTTCAAACATATATGACATGAGTGTGGCCGTTCTACCGTATGGGTGAACATGTGATCTCTCAATCTATTCGCAAAGGCAAATAATTTTCCACATAATTCACAACCATATGGTTTAATTCCAGTATGCATTACCATGTGCCTTTTTATCTGATCCAAAAGTCTATAACTTTTCATGCATATATCACAAACATACGATCGGGTATCGGAGTGCCATATTTTGTGTGCATTCAGAGCGGTTATGGAAAAAAATCGTTTTGAACAAATTTCACAAAGAAATGGCCGTTCACCGCTATGTATCCGTAAATGCTTTTTAAATTTGGTACTGTAAATAAATTCTTTTGAACAGTGTGGACAACGTCTATTTATTCTATGAACAGCCATATGTCTTCGAAGAAAATGCAAATGAGTGAATAACCGGTTGCATACGTCACATTTGTAAGGTTTTGGCTTTAAGCGTTGTTTTCCACTTTTGCATTGTTTCAATTTTCTAGTCACTAACTTTTTAGTATTTGGAACTTGAGCAACAATAAGTTCTGATGGTGATAATTTCTCCTCATTTTTAATCGATATGTCACAATTTCTATTCTTACAATCGACGTTGGATTCGTTCATACAGTCATAATCGTCAATATCAAGCTCCTTTTCAGTTTTAATAAATTGAGTACAATCCATCTAGAAATAAAAGAAAAGGATGTATATAGTATCAAGGATCTGTCTATCATAAAAGGGGTGTTTGGATATGATCCTACATCCTACAAATGTTTTATTTAGAAAAAAAAACCAATTCAACATGCACCGCTAACCGTGTACGGATACTGTAAAGTTACAGTTGAATTTTCGATTATTTTCGAGAGTTGAAATATTATGAGGAAATATTCGATGAAGCACTAACACCCCGACTGTACATTTTGGATATTTCAATTTAGGGGTCCACTTGTAGGATATGATATGATACGAAAAACATTAGTTGGTAAATCTAAATATAGAACAGGAGATGAGAGACAGATGAAAGGTGGAATAATTCTTCTATTACGTGTATTCGTTCATTTTAATTAGGTAATCGCCCTGACCCAACAAAATAATCCAATTAATTCAACGTTGAAAAATAGACCAGTATAGAAAGAATAATTGACTAGACCGATTATAATATACCCGTTTGAGTACTTTTTTGATTATCTATTCTATGACTTTGTACGTGTCTACAACAAGTATAATATTCAGAAAATTGAATACAAATGATTAAAACCCCTAGAAATAACATCAAATTGATTGTAGCGCCATAACGGCTGATTGAGAAACTTTTTGGTCTATAAATAAAATCTTAATTTTGTTATTCTCTATGATTTTCGTTATATTCATTTTTTCCGTAATCCAAATATGTTTCAAGTAAATGATTAAAAACTCTAAAAATGACATAAAATTAATTGCAGCGCCATAATGGTAGGTCGTGGAACTTTTTGTTCTATAAATTAAATGTTCATTTTGTTATTCTCTATCATTTTTGTAATATTCGTTTTTTCGGTAATCCAAATATTTATCGAGTAAATGATTAAAAATCTTAAAAATGACATAAAATTGATTGCAGCGCCATAACGGTAGGTCGTGGAACTTTTTCGTTTATAAATGAAATCTTCACTTTTGTACTCTTTATAATTGTTGTCATATTCATTTTGTCTAAATTCCGACTATTTTTCGAGTAAATGAATGGTTTATATCAGTATGCACTTCTCACTGTACCACAGCCTCCCCTACACCTTGTCCGATTTGCTCCAAAAACAATAGAGATCTTAATCTTATACTACATCATAAAACTGAAAAAAATTCAGCTATCTACCTTCAGTCAGCCGTTTAGCTAGAATTTTGATCACAGACAGACAGACGGGCGGACATGCATCTTTCGTTACAAACTCCGTACCACAGTTATAATACTCATTGTACATCATACGGGTAAAAAAATTGATGTCTCACTCATAACCATTTGATGGAATTAAAATAAAAGAAGATCGAACAATCATATTTTAAATGGCTAACTTATCCAGTTGTAGGACGGTCGAATAACGTCAAACGTCAATTCATTAGAATCTAATTATTTTAAATCTGTCCAAACGGTCGAATTAATGATGGGGCATTCGGTCAACTATTACCTATCGGAGTGGAAAAAAGATGGTTAAATGCATTAGAGCAAGATGCGACAGACATACTTGTAGTCAGAAACTGGCGCAAAAGAGCGAATGACAGAGACGATTATGAAGAGAGGCCAAGGACCGAAGAATGAGACTAACAGACATGTATGTATGTATATTGGAACGATTATACAAACAAACAAAATTTATAGTGCACAATAATCGATAATCATATCTTTTTATTTAGTAAATATACTAAAAACTAAACAATCAAAAAACATTAATTACAGTAAATTATCAAATGTTGTGAATAATAATTTTCATTTCTTAAAGTAAGCATTTTAAATATGTAATTTTCATTAAATAATTACAAAAAAAATATTTCAAATAAACAAAATCCATTTTCGGTAATTTATAAACGTAAAAATTCTATTCTATTTTATTTTTTCAACAATTAAATTTTGCATCTGCCAAAAGTAATCTACAGAACATTTACTTTTTGTTTAACAATGGCAAGCGAATGCATTTTAATGTGTAACTTTAACGTTCTCATAGTTTGTAACGTTTTCGAACATATCTCGCAAACAAAAATCGAACGTTCATGAACGGCCATATGCTCTTTCAAATATCTCATTTGTGTGAATGCTTTTGAGCAAACCGTACATTTGTGTGGTTTTTCACCGGTATGCGTCAGCATATGGTACTTCAATCGAATTGATCGTGTGTATGTTTTTGAACATAATCGACACGAATATGGTTTCGTTCCGGTATGAATATGTTGATGATCTTTTAAGTGATTACTGATTTTAAATCCTCTTGAGCAATATTTGCATACATATGGTCTATGATCACTATGAACTTTCGAATGAGCTTTTAAGCCATTTGCAAAGAGAAACGTCTGAGGACATTGATCACATTGGAATTGAGGCGTCAGTTTGTCATCAGCATGCGTAGATTGCATATGTTTTTTTAATGATATGCTACGCTTAAAGCTTTTAGCGCATATCTTACAAGCATGAATGATGTTACTGTGAACGTCCATATGGGATTTTAACTTAAGCATAGTGCTAAATTTATGTGTACATATTTCGCATAGAAATAGTTTTTCATTTAAATGAATTGCTTGATGTCTTTTCAGTTTTGATAATATCGCAAATGATTTGGAACAAACATCGCACGAGTATGGTCGTTCACCTGTGTGAATAGTTAAATGAACTTTTAAACTGGAAAGCGTAATGAACCATTTCGAGCATACTTTACATTCAAAAGACCTTTGGCCAGTATGACTTTTTGTGTGTGAATTTAATGCGTATATGGTTAAAAATGTTTTCGAACATACATGACATGAATGGGGTCTCTCTACGGAATGTATTAACATATGACATCTTAGTTTATTCGAATGAGCGAATGCTTTATCACACAGTTCACAGACATACGATCGTATACCACTATGCATTATTAAGTGACTTTTTAACTGATTAAATCGTTTATAACTGTTCATACATATATCACAGGCATACGGTCGATCATCTATGTGACATACTTTATGTATACTTAAAGCGCCCATCGAATAAAATTGCTTTGAACAAATTTCACATAGAAAAAGTTTCTCACAGGTATGCGTCCGCAAGTAATCTTTAAATTCTTTCGAACATTGTGAACATTTCTTCTTTTTATGAATTAACATATGTGCTTTCATACTACTTAAATTAGTAAAGAACTGTTTGCATATGTCACACGTATAAGGTTTTTTTGTCGTGTGTTGAACACTGTTTGAAACTGTACTATTGATAATGTCTGATGATTGCTGGCCATAGACTGCTTCATTCATACAGTGGTCATCGTCAATATTAAGTTCCTCTTCAGTTTTAATAAATTGTGTACATTCCATCTGGAAGCAAAAGAAAAGGAAATAGTATAAGGATGTGTCTATATTTATTGAGAAAGTCTGTAGGCCAATATTAATTCGGTATTTGTATCAGTACAGTAAGTTCTTGTGTGTTCTTGTGTTCGTTACAAAGGATAAAGATGAAACTAAAGCATTATCTACCTACATAGTCAAGTGAGTCAGTGATACAGGGTTTGCAGTCCAAATTCAAGCTGAGGAGTTAGGGTTGGGGGAATCGATAGAGGGGATCTCCTGACCCCAACTAGGACAAGGTTTCTTTTATTTTAACAATTCTCCATACAAAATTTAAATCCCCTTGAAGAACAAGGAGGGGGGCTATCCAAAAACTCAGGAATAAAAGTTGGTAAGGGGATATCTCACTCACCTTCAATCACATTTCAAGTTTAAAAAAAAAAAATTTATATATATCCATACATACTTTAAACCACCCTGGGGGACCGCCAACGACTCCCTATAGAAACATTGATTGGGGGCGGTCCCCTCTATCGATCCCCCTCGCCCCGAGTCCTCACCTCGGTGTCCGGTGAATTTGATTTCCAAAAGGTTAAATATGATTTGCAAAAGGTTGAATTTGATTTGCAACAGGTTGAATTTGAACTGCAAAACCTGTAGTGGTTTCATATTTCGACCATAAATATTTACAAATCTTTTTTCTTATTTTGATATTTAAGTACGTGCTGCTTCATTATGTGAAACTTTATGTACTTTCGAGAACGAAACGTTTTCGAACATATTTCACAAACATAATCTAAATTCTCATGCACTGACATGTGTTCTTTCAAATAATTTCGTTGCGAGAATGCTTTCGAGCAGACAGTGCACACATGTGGTTTTTCACCGGTATGCGTTCGCATATGACAATTCAATCGATTCGAACGTCTGTATGTTTTTGCGCATATTTTACATGAAAATGGCCGCTCACCTGTATGCGAATAAATGTGTTTTCGCAATAGCGATTCATATCGAAATCCCTTCGAGCAATAGGTGCACACAAATGGTTTATGATCCGAATGTATGATCGAATGACATTTTAAATATTTAAGAAATAGAAATGTTTGTGGACATTTGTCGCATTTATATGATTTGATATCCGGTTTTTTGTGCGTATAGAGTATATGTTTGCTTAAGCTATCTTTTCGAGTGAACGGTTTATTGCACACCTTGCATGGATACGTATTAACAATATTACAGTGTAATAATAAGTGTGCTTTTAAATTGCACTCGTGGCTAAATGCACTTGAGCATATTTTACATACAAATGGCTTTACAATTAAATGAGTTTTCAGGTGTTTTTCTAATGTTGATTTTTTGGCAAATGACATCAAACAAATATCGCACGAATGTGATAATCGTTTGCCCGTCTCACCACTCAAATGAACGTTTAATGTGGTGATAGGAGCTGCAAACCGTTCCGAATGTATTTTACATATGATTCGATTTTGACAAGAGTTTCTTTTAATGTGCGACCGTAAAGTGGATCTTTGTGTAAATCTTTTTAAACATAAATTACATGAATGGAGTTTTTCTTTTGAATGGATTATCATGTGTCTTTTTAATGTGTCCAACAATGCGAAATTATTTCCGCACACATCACACGTATAACGTTTAATGCCGCTATGCATTAACATATGCCGTTTAATTTGACTCAATAATTTAAAATCTCTCGCACATATGTCACATGTATATGGTCGAATGTTTGTGTGACATTTTTTATGGGCACGCAAAGCACTGTTCGTATGAAATCGCTGAAAACAAATTTCACAAAGAAATGGCTTTTCACCGGTATGTATCCGCACATGATTGTCGAATACACTTTTTTTGTTAAATTCTCTCGAACAATGTAGACATTTGCTGTTTATATGAATTGACATATGGGATCGAATGTTATATAATTTTGTGAATAACCGATCGCATATATCACATTTGAAAGGTTTTTGCATATACCGTTGTCTACCACTTGTACTCGGTTTTAATGTTTCAGGTTCGATTTTAATACGATTTGGATATTGAGGAATGGTAATTTTTGATGATGGTAATTGTTCCTCTTTTTTAATAAATAGCATAAAGCTGTTCTCATTGCATGCATAAGCCTGGTTGGATTGGTTCATATAGTCGTCATCGTCAATATCGAGCTCCTTTTCAGTTTTTATAAATTGAGTACATTCCATCTAGAAGTAAAAGAAAAGGAAGTAGTATAACAATCGAACTGTCTATCTATCGAGAAAGGGTTTATATGAACGTACATCCTATTTGTTGTCAAAAACTGATTCGACATTTATATATGAACATTATGTAATACAAAAACCAGAAAAGAAGGATATTATGTATTATCTACGACTCAGTCGGTGTCTAGTTTGTCTGTACAACAAATATAATATTGAATAAATTAAATACAAACAACATCAAATTGATTGTAGCGCTATAACGGCTGGTTGTGGAACTTTTTTGTCTATGAATAAAATCTTAATCTTTTTATTCACTATCATTTTCGTCATATTCATTTTTCCGTAAACCAAATATTTTTCAAGTAAATGATAAAAAACCCTAGAAATGACATAAAATTGATTGCAGCGCCATAATGGTAGGTCGTGGAACTTTTTTTTGTCTATGAATGAAATCTTCATTTTGTTATTCTCTATAATTGTCATATTCATTTTTTCTACATTCCGACTATATTTCGAGTAAATGATAAAAATGACGTTTACACCATATTTTAAGTATTTTAAAAAAATTCAAAATTGTGTCAGTTTTTATAAAAACCGCCCCCATAAAAAAAACGGTCAAGAAGTTCGGTGAACGACCAGTTCTTCTACTTTCTTCCATTAAAATGACGTCAGTTATGGTTTTAAAATAGTCCCATGAGGATGGGATCAATAATTTTCACGAGTCGCCACGGGCTTTTAGACGCATCTCGAATGCATATAATGCTTTTGGTCATATTTGACATATGAATGGCTTTTGATGTGTTAAAAAAGTGTTAAATTTATCTTTTATCTTCAAAAATCTTATCGTCTACTAAGGACTGTATGAACAGATGCCGAGTGTATATAATGAAAGATGGGAAGAGATGATTGCTTCTACTTAGGCCGATTCTATATATGTCACCGTTCCGAGGACAGAAAAATCAAAGTAACTTGTCAAAAATGTTAAATAACTAATCATTCACAACATTCAATCCACAATCGTATGCAAAAACTGCAAAATATAACTTCAAATATAAATTTTTTTGCTATTGTAAACTTAAGATTATTTTAATTTTATTTTAATGAAGTTAAGATTATTTTTTGTTTTATTTAATGAATAAAACCGTTTTTCTAAAATATCACATTATTTTATTTCAAATCATAGAACAAATTGGGTAAAATTACGTGGGGTCTTGTAATACCCCACATGCTTTTGTGTTAGAAATGTCATATGCATCTTAGGGTTAAACCAGTACGTTCGGTGTCATATAATTTTACATATGAGCGAATTAGAAAGAAATTTTATTTTTAAAAACATTTTTTATTTTATCTTTCCTTTTACTTAAAACAAGAGCCCCTCCTCTCTTAAACACTACATTGGTACAAAAATAATAAAATAATTAATTTACAAAAATATTCTTCAGTATTTTTTTTATAGAGTTTTAAGTGCATGCATTTTTATATGTGACTTCAACGTTCTTATAGCTCGAAATGTTTTCGAACATAAGTCACAAGCAAAAACCAAATTTTCATGAACGGCCATATGCTCGGTCAAATATCTCATTTGAGAGAATGCTTTTGAGCACACCGTACACACGTGCGCTTTCACACCGGTATGCGTAAGCATGTGATACTTTAATCGAGTAGATCGTGAATACGATTTTGGGCATAATCGACAGGAAAATGGCCTCTCACCCGTATGCGTATAAATATGATCTTTCAAGTGTCTATCGATTCTAAATGTTTTTGAGCAATATTGGCATACATAGGGCCTATGATCGCTGTGTATTTTCGAATGTTTTTTATGATACGATAGCCTAGAAAATGTCAATGGACATTTGTCACATTTGTATAGTTTCGATTCTGTATGAATTTGTAATATATGATCGGTTAGACTATGCTTTCGTTTAAATGATTTATTGCACAACTGGCAGGCATGTCTGATCTTACTATGGATTGCCATATGTTTGTTTAACATAATCTGATGCGAAAATGCATTTGAGCATATTTCACATAAAAATCGCTTAACATTTGAATGGATTGATTGATGTATCGTTAAAGTTGATTTAGATATAAACGTTTTTGGGCAAACATCACACGAAAATGGTCGTTCGCCCGTGTGACGGAGCAAATGACCCTTTAAACTGTAAAGATTGACGAACCATTTCGAACATATTTTACATTTAACCGAATTTTGGCCGGAGTGATATTTAATGTGTGTCTTTAAACTTGATTTGGCTGAAAATCTTTTCGAACATATATGACATGAATGTGGCCGTTCAATTGTATGGGTCAACATGTGCGTTTTTAATGTGGTTGACATTCTGAACACTTTATCACATAGCTGACAGCCATGCGATTTTGTTCCGCTATGTATTAACATGTGAGTTCTTAAATGGGCAATCCGCTTAAAAGCTCTTCTACATATTTCGCATATATATGATCGAATGTCGAAGTGACGTGTTTTATGTCTGGCCAAAGCCTTGTTCGAGTGAAATTGCATGGAGCAAATTTCACAAAGAAATGGTCTTTCACCGATATGTCTTCTCACGTGTATTTCCAATTCGAAATTATATCGGAATATTTTCGAACAATATGGACAATACTTGCTTTCTTTCTCTTTCCTATGAGCTGCCTTGTGACATCGAAGGGAAAGTAAATTGGTAAATAACCGTTTGCATTGGTGACATTTGTATGGTGTTTCTAGTAACGATTCCTTGTGACATTTGCTCTGTTTCAAAGTCAATGTTTTTGGTTTTATATTAACCATGGGATGAATTTGACTTATATCATTTGATGATTTCTCTTCATTTACATAATCTCCGATCAAGACGTTCTTATCTACGGTGTCATTAAATTTGTGCCTCAATGTTTTTGAATATAATGGAGAACAATTGTCTCTATGAACAGTCATATGACGACCAAGGCAATATAAATTCGTAAATAACCGATTGCATATGTCACATTTATAGGGTTTTGGTGTCAAATGTACTTTTGTTTCACATTTGATTTGTTTCAACGTATTTGTTTCTAATTTAACGAATATTTCGGATGATAGTGATTGTTCCTCATCTTTAATAGATATTTCACTGTTCTCAAACCATCCATAATTTCTGTTGGAATCATTCGTACAGTTGTAATCGTCAATATCGAGCTCGATTTCAGTTTTTATAAATTGAGTACATTCCATCTAGAATTAAAAGAAAAAAAGGAAGTAATATCAGGATAAGTGTCTCGGAAATGCACTACTACCACCCTTCCCTAACCTCAAATTGGCATGGTTTTTTTTTATGAAATATGTCAATTGATGTTTCATCCAAAGATGTGAATAAAATAAACGACACCGTGAATATGTTTTGGAACTAAATTTATTTATGTACCTTATTTAAATGAACAATTTCATCTGAATGAATTTTCATATGTAATTTCAAATATCTTGTACTGCGAAATATTTTCGAACATAAATCACATGAAAGATTCTCTGGATTGTGAATCATCATATGCTCCGTCAAATATCTCATTTGAGTGAATGCCTTCTGGCACACCGTACACACATGCGTTTTTACGCCGGTATGCGACAGCATATGATACTTTAATCGAATAGCACGTGCATATGCTTTTGGGCATATCTTACATGGATATGGTCTCTCACCGGTATGCGTATAAATGTGATCTCGTAGATGATTTGAGCTTTTAAATCCTTTTGAACAATACGAACACACAAACGGCCTGACATCACTATGTACATTCGAATGTTTTTTATAGCCATGCAGAGTCGAAAATTGTATCGAACATCGATCGCATTTATATGGTTGGGTATCGGTGTGCACAGTCATGTGACATTTAAGGCTTTTTTTTCGTTTAAATGTTTTCGGGCATACATCACATGGATACAGAATATTGTTATGTACTTTCATGTGTGATTTTAAATTTTGCAATGTGTTATGGGTTTTTGAGCACACATCGCATAGCAGTAGTTTTTGGGCAACGTGAATCGATTGATGGGATGTTAATTTCGATTTGGTTGCAAATGATTTCGAACATGTATCACATGAATGTGACTTTTCACCGGTGTGCGTAAACATATGAACTCTCAGGCTGCTTTTGTACGAAAACGATTTCGAGCATATCTTACAGAAATGTTCCTTCAAACCGAAATGAACTTGTTTTGCATGAACAATTAAATTATTTTTTTGTGTAAATGACTTTTTGCACAATGTACAAGGCCAGGGTTTTGCTCCGGTATGTGTTACTAGGTGCTTGGTTAATCTGTGCATTTGAGCAAATTTTTTGCCACACTCTTTGCACGTGTGTGGCCGAATATTGTTGTGCCTAGACATATGTCGTTTTAATTGACTAAGACCTTTATATGCCACCAAACAAATGTCACAACTGTATCGCCTTTCATCAATATGACACAGTTTATGACCCGTCAAAGTGGATAGAGATGTAAAGCCTTTTGAACAAAGTTCACAAACAAATGGTTTTTCAGCGGTATGCGTTCTCACATGGATTATTTGATTGAATTTGTTCTTAAATTCTTTCGAACAGTATGGACAACATTTTTTTTCTATGTGCACTAACATATGCGCCTTTATGTTATATAAATTTCGAAATAATCTTTTGCATATTTCACATTGATAAGGTTTTACTCTAATCATAGGAGAAATTTTGCTGCATTGTTTTGTATCAGATTTTTTTACTTGTCTAATTTTAAATTTATGGGAAATTCGAATTTGTTGTACAGTGACATTTTCCGATGATAATATGTCTTCGGGTTTTATATATACTCCAGGGAGTGGACCATTTCCATTGGATGTTTTGAATTCGTCGGATTGGTTTTGATCGTAGAAATCATCAATATCAAGCTCCTTTTCAGATTTTATAATTCGAGTACAATCCATCTAGAATAAAAAGAAAAGGAAGTAGTAACGATTGTGTCTATCCGCTAATTGATTTAATTTGGATGTGGATTATTTTAGGTTTTCTGATTAGTTTTGAAAAGGGGAGAGAAGAAGGATGCTTATTTTAGCGATGAAAACAGCGACTGACAAAACATAGCAAACATATAGAGAGGAAAGAGTTTTATTTGGTACGTAGGTCACAACGGTTGCCTTCCGGTCAAGTAATCAGAACAGATAGATTTTTTTTTTATTTCTTTCATTAACGATTCTTAGTCCATGTATCGGAAAGACTTTCAATGATTTTTTTCTAAACATAATGAGATGACGCGTTACATTTCCACATTATACCTATCTTCCATCCAAAAAAGAACAGTTCAGATCAGTATTAGACTTAAAGACGAAATACATAGAGCGCATGTGCATAGGGAACTAAGTAACAATTAATTTTCAGTGTTTATCATTAAATCTAAAAAGTAATAAGAATACATAATATAATACATTGTGACGGCAGATTTATCTAAAAACGGCTTATTTTGTTAATTAAATGTTCGGTTAGATAAATTATCGCCATTAGATAATTTATCTTGAGTTAAAATTGATTTTTAAAAAATAACTAAATGAAGCTTTTCATATCAAATCAATAAAGTGTTTATAAGTTTTTGGCAATCCTTCCCAAACTGGACTTTTCTGAAAGTGATGCGACAACTCGAGAGGAGAATACCGATAAACCTCGCTGTAGCAATACATCTCACTCGGATTTACATCAAGATTGTGCAGCAAACTTAGCGAAAAATGCTAGCATTCTTGTTTCTTGCCTCAGGTTGTTGCATCACTTTTAAGAGGTTTTGTATAGAGTAATCACTAACTATGAACACACTCAGTACTGTACCATTGTTCAGTACATTATGTGATATGTAAAAGTTAAAATCTAATGCAATGATAAAGTCGACAGCTTTTTTTACTGACTCTTTTTTAATTTAACACCTTTGCATACACAGCAAACATTCATAGTTGCCATTTACCCAGAGAATTCAGTCCTGTGCCCCGATTCTGGTTCGATGAGAGATAATTTCATATAGTGGAGAAAATATCTTATCGAACCGGATCCGACCTACTGTATGCCGATTTCGGTTAGATGAAATATTTTTCTCACTTTGGAATAAGATCTCATCAAAACCGGAATCAGGGTATGAAAACCTGTAATTTGGTCGATTCCTTAGTATTTGAAAAGTACAATTATTTATATATCATGTCGATTTGTCAATGACTGAACAAAATATGAATTCAATGGTTTTTAAGTTTGTAAGTAAATAATTAAAGTATTATAATATATGTATATACATAAATTGTAATTAATATATAATTAGTAGTAGTATACAATTAAAGTAATAAAAAAAGTAATGACCTAAAATATATTCCGTAAATTGTAATAAAAAAAATAATGTAAAAGTATTTCAGAAATGTATCAATGACTTTTTACATTTGTAGAACCTATAAATGTTTGAAGTCATACAAATGCATATATGTACAATATAGGTAAATTTAGCCCCTTCAACAGATTTCACTCATTGTTCACTTTTAGTATAATATTTGGTAAAAAAATTTATTTTCCTAAGCTGAAAATTTATATCTAAAAAATAGCGTCATCATGTGCAGAAATAACAAATTTAATTTTTAACTGAAAATCAGAAAGGTGTCATCGATCATTATTAATTAATTTATCAGTTGTCATTTTAAATATTTAATTAGCAGCAAATTTAATACCAATACGTTTTAGTTATTATTAATTTAAATTAATTTGTACTTTTTTCGTATACAATGATAAACCCCTCGATGAAAGTTTGGTAACCACTGGTACTTCAAACAAGACATTCTTATTTTGCCAATAAAAAAAAAATCAATTTACAAGTGGGCAAAACATTACGATTTTTGAACTGAAGGAATCTTTTGCGATATTTAAAAGAAAAAAGAAATCGATTCCGTAATGTTTTCTAAATCATTAAAGGATGAGTGAACGTAAACCAACGCGTCGTTCAAATTTGCTGTGTACAATTTTCATATGACGTAGCGGCTTTTTTATTTCATTTTACAGTATTTTTTATCACACATTGGCATTCTTTTAATTTACAATTAACATTTACTTATAAAACATTTAATCAAATTTAAATTTGGGTATATTTGATGAAGACGCCATTGGCTAATTTGTAACCAAAATTCTTTCAAACTATGGTACTTAGGGTAGGGTACGATCAAAAAAAAATGTGAAAAACTTACCTTGGCAAAATTATGTAGTTAGAATACAAAAACTTGGTTAAATTTATTGTAAATTCAATTAGCAAAGTTGAACGATTAGTTTGATGTATAAAATAACTATAAAAGATGTAAATAATTAATACTTTTCCAATAAATATAAAACTGGATTTTTTTTAACACACCATTTGCTTTTTCTTTTCACACAGTTAACGCGTCTCGTCTGCGGTCTAATTTCGCTTCTCTCTGGCGGCCATGTCTTTTTTTTGTATAGATTAGGATATGTTCGCAGATTTATGGATGTGTTTATAGCGATTTTTGTTAAATTTTGATATTGACTACAATATATTTACTAACCAGTCTATACTACAGATAGTGTGTCGTTTTGAATGGAGTTTAATTAAACACAAAATGGTTTCACTAATTTTTTTTGTTCGAAAACACGTGTTCATTTGTAAATTAAATGTGTAGTGTATTTTGATTGTCTATTTTTTTTATTAACAATTACATTTATGAAATATTTGTAATGAAGTTTGCTTTTTTTCGTTTAAATCGCCGCTATTTTTGGACGAAAAAGTCGCTAAGTTATTAATGTTATTATACAATATACACTAGCGGCCACTCTATAAAATCTACTATAGTGGTGCGACAACCTGATTGTTGAAGAGTTATTATTCGTTTTAAACG
>JANSTT010016727.1:0-20293 GCA_026745375.1 Platyura marginata | reverse complement strand
AAAAAAATGTGGTTTTTAAATAGGTTGATGTTGATGGGTTTTATTGTAAATAATTTTACTTTTTTGCTGTATACAAATAAATGCGCGAATAGTTCATAGTATAAGGTATATGTTTGGTCGTTATGTCCGCACACCGTGAACGATATGGCTATTAATAAGCGTGCAATTTAGTATAATTAAATAATAAAATATACGATTTTTAATTTATTGGTTTTCGAAATTAATATAAGTCATTACGAGTTATTGCGACTAATGATCTATAAAAAAAAAAAATAAATAAATAAAATCTAAAGTTTCATTAATTAATTAATTAATTTAAAAGAGGCTAGGATTGGTAGAAAATGTTGAATCATTAGTATGTATTTTACATGATCATACATATTAATGATCTGTAGTTTGAAAAATTCTTCCGAAAAATAAGATATTCACCAAGATTATATAGAGAATTTTTTCATGAATTTATGTACATACTTTAACATAAAACTATAAATAAGGTGCTAAAGGTTACGCCCATTTCAATTAATTTGATAATAAATAATAAATGAAAGAACATTTGTTGTGACAATTAAGATATTTATTATAAATATGTTGTAAAATTGAAATTCAATGTCTTATTTGGAAATTGTGATCATATTATTCGGGTGCTTCTTCTTTTTACCACAGACATTTTTAAATATGGAACCTTTTTGGGATGAAAAAGGCGGTGACGGTGAACACATATAGTAAGAAATTCACAAAGAAATTATATTAGGAACTACTACTACTACTACTACTTAAAAAGATGTAACAGTGAGAGTACAATATTCAATGGTAAATCGATGGATGGAAATGGCTCGATTATACATATGTAGAGTTGATATCCCAAATTCTAGTCAGTTGGTGCCCATTAATTATTTCAATATGTTTATTAACGATTGTTATAATTATAACAATAAGTCGGTCACCAACTGTAGTAGAACAGAGAAACGAATATATTTCTATTATCGTTTTTAAATTATTACACGTATGCAGAAGAAAAAAACAATTTTGAGCAAATGTCTGGTGTCTGCCCTCTAAAAACAGATTAAAAAAACAAAAAACAAAAATTCATATTATTTATCACATTTGGATGAAAATGAGAACGTGTGAATTTTATTGAAGAAAAGATCCAAACATTATGGACAATAGCAAGTGTTTACAACAATAATACAATATACCAACATAAAATTAACAAAAAAAAAAAAACAAAAAAAAAAAAAAAACCATTCATAACAATCATTAATTATACAAAATGTCAATTGATCACTTAGCTTTATCTTGATAAAAATGGTATTGATTAAAGTCATCAAATAAAAGAAGATGTCATCCAAAATGACAAATGATCGCTTAAGGTTAAATTTGCAAGTAAAAAAAAAATCTCCATACTGATAATGTGGTTGCTTTTCTCCTCATATACGAGTACATATATTGAAATTAAAATTCTTTGTAATTAATATCTGTCATGTTGTTGTTTTTAAATTATAATTAAAAGTAGTAATAAAAAAAATCAAGATATTTTGTCAAAAAAAGAAGACGAAAAAAACCATTTCAACAAAAAAGTTATTTTAATTGACATTCTTTTCGGCTTAAGTAGAAAGAGACAACGAATGATTTTTATTATATCTACATATAGAGGACAAGACCTCTTCGTAGATAAACTTAATCGTTATTTAAAATATTATATTAATATTGGTCTCAGTACAGCAACTTGGGGTACTCCATCATGTATAATGACCTCACCTGACTTTACTCCATCCAAGAATTCTTGGATTAAAAAACGGTCATTTATGAAGTTTTTAATATAAATATAAGTTGTAGACAAATTCCGGACGACTTCATTTCTCTAGGGGGAAGAGAGAGTGATTTGATTTTAAACTTTCTCTTTAAACTTTTTAACTAAGTTGAACGATATATGGCTTATATACAATACTGGCTAACTAATTTTTACCTATTTTTTTTTATTACGTAAAATTGATGTTTATGCAACCCTGCATATATGGTAAAATTATCACAAAAAGTTTGTTTTAAAAATTTCGTTTTTTTTTTTTACAATGTTTAACCATCCGCTAACCCAATACGATGTAACCATCCGCTAACCCAATACGCTGTACGAAACAACTGTCTCCTGAATAGTACATAAAAATGAGTTAGCCAGTATTGTATATAAGCCATCGATATTTTATATGACGATGCTATATGCCGTGCGGACAATCATCTGATGGTTACTAGGGATGCAATCATCGCAATTCGTTAATAAATGGAAACGATCCGGAACTATTGTCTGGTACATTCGATATACATATTTACCAGTAAATTGTCAGGATTGTACTTCAATAACATTATTGACAATATACGTCAACTGATAATTAAGGTAATGTAATTTTAATTATACAATTACGAAAACACAGTTGTATAATTTCACATACTTTTTTATTGATTGCCAATAAACGACAATTAGCTTTAAAAATTATGGCCATGACAACTTTTTAAATTTTGTATTCGCCCACTGAATTTAAATTTGTTTTTTTTTGTTGTTGGTGGAAACCAATCTGATCTTCCTTTTTAAATTTTTACAATTAATATACATGAATATTATCTTCTCCTATTACCGATTGTTGTGTGCCATGTCCAAATTTATATCTTTTCAACGTTAACTTATAGGATTAATGTACATTTGTGTTTGTAAAATATTCTATTCAACAAAAATAAAAAAAAATTAAAAAAAAATAATAAATAAATAATAAAGTTGTCTGTACACGCTACCCAAAGATTTCACAGGTGGATAAACAAATTAGTAATAATGACATATGCAAAACATTTGTATGATTGACAAATACAAATTGCGATCTTGAACAAAAACAGTATATTTGAGAGAAACGCCAATAACCGGACAATTCTGGGGGCCCATTTGATTTTTGGTCATTAGTGATGCGAAAAAATCTAAAATTTCTCTTAGAAAATAATAAAAAAAAATTAAATACAAAACACATTTAATATATCATTCTGAGCAGGTTTTTTTTCTTTTTTGTTTTTTTTGGTTTGCTTAAATAAATACTTAAATCAAAACGAACAAATGTAGAATTTAAAATGCAAAAATTTGTAAATTTTTATTTGGATGTAGCACGCGATTGTCAATTTGTGGTTTTTTTTCTGGTTACTTTACTTAGAAATATGAACATAATTTATAAAATTTTTTTTTTTTTTTTTGAAAATATTATTGACTTTTTTTCTTAACTGACAGCGCATGTACCACATTTGCTGGCGCTTAAGTTTTCATATGAATGACTTGCAACATTACTAACTTTTTCTATAACATTCTATCCGTATAGAGATAGATAGATAGAGGGTTTCCTGAATAGTATTATCGATATGAGCAAGTAGTTAGGTGTATACCTATCTAAGAGTAAGATCTATAAAGTTGAAATTGTTTCATATGAAAATTAACCGCATGTTGATTTAGAAATAGTTTTTTTTTGTTTTTTTGTAGGTATTAGCTAATTTGTTATTTTAATTAGTTTTTAATACTGGCAATTTCATTCTATTTATTCGGTTTTTTTTTTTTTTTTAGTTTATTAATTGTTTCTTATACCTATATTTATTTACATGTGCATTAAATGAAATGAAAATTAATATATACAATTATAGTACATACTACAAATTTGAATTTAAATTTTTTCTTTTTTTTTTGCGGAAGTATAATATGCAAATTTTGATAGTCAATTTGTAAACATTATAACAGGTACAAGGATTGCATTATCGAAAAAATTCTTTAATTATTAGAGCGGTATTTAAATGTTGCATTAGATAATATATAATTTATATGGGTAATTAAATTGTTGAAGAATGTTAGGAATTAATTGTTATAAATGGTGGCTGATATTTGTTCCTTCAAGTTATTCTATAAAAATTATTAGATAAATGTGGGAGATGGGGCATGCAACTGTTATCACATCACCATACTACTATATGTATACTAGGATAATTTCAAGTAAATCATAAATTCTCATCAACTTTTACATAGTGAGAGGAGAGTTGAATAACTTAGTCTAAAAAAAAAGTGACAATGTTGTTCCTTGTTTATTTGGAAGCGTTTCTATTTACAGTAAAACCACAGAGAAACGTTACGTGTCCATAGGGCTCAGAGGTACACTATTCTCCTTAAATTCAAGTAGAGGAAGTGGGGCAAGAGGGGGTCGATATAATATCTCGCCACCCGAACGAGGTAATCGGTATAGCGTATGCTCGTTCGGTAGCTGGCTCGTATCTCTTTCAGTCACGTGGCAGACGTCAAAAACAAACTTTGTGTTTTAACATTAGAACAAATAATTTGATTTGGTGCTATTAATTATCTGTGTAATCGTGTGACAAATGTAAAAAAAAGTCCTGTGAAAATTTAAAAATATAAATTGGTAACGGACACTTAATCTAGCTGTAAGATAAGTTGTTTTATTTAATTCTAGTTTTTAAATATTTTCGGAAAATTTATAATTTTTTCACTTTTGTTTTCTATAATAATAAAAAAAACTGAAAAAAAACTTACCAAAGAAATTTAATAAAATGTAAATTTAAAAAAAAACAGGTTTTTTTTATCCTCAAACCTTAACTACCCCATCTTGCCCCTCCTTCCCCTCCAACATTTGTAAGTATTTATAAGTTGTCAATCAAATCTTATTTTTCAATACTCCCTTAGCCTTGTGGTATATTTTCATCGTGTAGTATTCACGAAATGTTGTTAAATTAATTCGGGCAACAATGTTGTAAGCAAATTTAACAGAATAAGTGTAATTATATTTATAAAAAAAATTATCGACTATAACCTAACCTAAATGTTTAGAGATATGTTTAATTCGTGTATGTTTAATTCAGATATTTGCATAGTACAATTAAAATTTGATGAGCCAAATAAATTTGCTTAAGTTATTTTTATTTCAAGTACAGTAAGCATTATATTTAAAAATAAATAATTAAATGATGCAAGGAGTAGGTAATTTTTTGGCAAAAACTCATTAATATCCATGACTGCATAAATATTTATAAATTATAAAAAAAAAAAAAAACTTTAATTTACCATTAAAATTTTTATTAATTTAAGAAATGCCAATTACCTCTGGTTAATTTTTATATTATTTTTTTTGTTTACGTTTGTTACAGGTAAGCTTGTTGACCATCGGGTATAATAAATGTTGAGCAACTCATATAAGGTAACTTACGCATGACATTATATGCATGTAACATGTCATGCAATTTTTTTTTTTTTATCTTCCACCTCAACTCAAAAGACTTGAAAATAGATTTAATTCATCAATCATATCTGTTAGACCAAATCAACAGATAGAGGTACATACTCGTATATACACTGCGGCGGTATTATATAACTCCTCATTAAAAATAATAAATTGCGCGCCGTGTTTACAAATGAATTAGAAAAAATTAGGTGTAATTACATGTGTACGTACAACTGGTATGGATGTGTTGGTAAGTGAAATTTCTTTCTGGTTTGGTTTTTCTAAATTTCATTATTATTGTGATTTTTATCTGTGTGATTTTTTTTTCTTCTGTAATGAACCATACCATGTAGAACAATGTAACATACAATGTAATTGGATTAAGGTCACAATTTTTTTTTTTTTTTTTCTATGAATAAATCGCAAAATAAATGAATTGAGGAGATACGACTTTTTTTTGACAATACAAAATTTTAGATATAGGTAAGATGATTACAGAAGTATTTATTTGGTGTGATTTTTGATATACTTGTCATATTTTGTTTTGTTGGTAATAAAAGACCATTACCATTAGCAGAATTTTCTTAATTATAATCTTAGAAATAATTACATTTTTGTAGGCCAATATTATATAATAAATATAGGTAAAAATTTCATATAAATCTGTAAAATTGTAAAAATGACATGTAAATAGATAGAAAATAATCTTATAGTAAAATAAGAAATGTTTTAGAATACCGACTGCCAGAAGTATATTCTATGCCTTAATAATTCGTTAGAAAGTTATCGCAAGTACTGGCATTATAATAAAGTGACGGGCTGAATATTTATTGGATTTAGTCCCCGAATCAATAAAAAATAAAAATCAATTTTCAATATTTTAATAATATCAAATACCTACTTAACTTTAACTAGACCAATGAACTTGAAAAAAAAACACAATCTAAAAAAAAAAAAAAAATTAAACACTAAAGAAAATAAATTCTTCTTAACATTTTCTGTTATTTCGTTTTTTCTTCTTTTTATTTTTCCCTTCAATTTTAATTGTTTAACATTACAACTAGAGAGATACATTGAATTCATATTTTTCGCATACAAATTTTTTAGTTTTTTTTTTTTTTTTCTTTATTTTAAAATTTCTATAGCAATAACTTATTGAACCATGAAACCCGTGTTGTAAATATCTTTTGAATTGTTTGTTATGTATTAGACATTAGTTTAATATATATACGTAGCTACGTACATATGTATGTAGGTATATACAAAATAACAAAGAACTTAAAGCAAAAAACGCTATGGTCAACTACTTTAACGGTTGAATAGAGCTATGATTAAGAGGCTTGCGTTTATTGTTCTGGTTTTTACAGCTTAAAATGATCTTCAGAAAAAGAATCTATAATATTAATTTCCTTTTCGATAGATATTAATTTTTTTTTTCTTCTTAATAACATAATTAGCAAGTATAGCTAAGAATTTCTGAAAGTATTGTCTCGTTGAGCAAACATGCAGTTTGTTATTTTAATTTAATATAGGCCCACTACACAGATTCTCAAAAAGTTTCTTGATGTATTTTTAATAATAGATTTTTAGTTATTTTAACTAATCGACTCTTATAATATTAAAATACGAAATGTTATATATTTTACTTCAAGGTCGCACACAAATTTATAAGATTTGTATAAGTATATAATTAATAACAAAAATAAAAAAACCACAACTATGTATGTAGGGCTGCCAAAAATAAGAAAAGACAACTTTTAATAAAAATTAATACTAAAAGAGGGAACATGACAAACAATATAATTTGGGTATATTTGTTAGTCGATGGAAAAGCATTTATTAGAGCTTGTCATCTTGAAAGCCTTTTTCCTAAAAAAAAATCATCATGGTAAAAAGCCACTCCCACACCAATTTAACACCGAAATTTAAAAGAATACATTTTAGAGACGTTATAATAACAGAACAATTCAACCAGAATATGTAATTGAATTTCTAATAATTAAAAAGCCTTTGTATAATCAACCATTATTTAACGTTGATCGTTGACTTTTAACCCAATAAAACTTTATTAATTTTAAGTTTAAATAGAGTTTAAATCGTGAACCTTACATGTTGCCTGGTTACATATAAACTATTTTTAAACCTTAATTACATTTATTTGCAAAGAAACGTTATAAAAAGCGTAGCAGAACGTTTAAATAACCTCTTTGAAACTCTATAAAAATAGTTTTTATAACGTAGCAATAAAAACTTAAGTTTTAAAAAATCTTCCCAAACACAGTTGTAGCAAAGTTGATAGAAAGTATTGTTAACGTTATTAGAACTCTAGTTTTTGATATTTTTAACTACAGTTGTACAACAGTTGCATTACCGGTTTTTAACTACAATTTTTGCTACTTGGGTATTTAAAAAAAAAAATAATACGGACCATAATCAAATAATCCCAAGCCCAACGAAATGATATCCCAGACCCAACGAAAATGTATGTAATTTTATTATTCTTGGATGTCGGATCAATTAAAAATAAAGTTGTTGCAAAATTAATGTATAAAAATACAATTTTTCACAGTTGTTTCCGTTAAATCCTTTAACGGCTTAAGACATGAAAATTGGATAATTTGTACGTTAGCGACAATAACAAATTTCATGAATTTATATAAAAGTCCATCAAGTGGATGTATACTCTGTAATTTGATGTATATGTCCGTATATCATGTCGTGTCGAGACAGACAAACATATTTTTTTGTTATTGTTGCGAAGATTAAGATACGTTTAACTTTAGACGTTGATTTCCAACTTATTAAGTGTGAAAGCATTCGTTACAATTTTGAAGTGATATGGTTTTTTTTTCAAAAACCCCGTATCCTAAACATAAATACATGTGTGTTGTGTAATAAGTAGTTTGCGCTTGTGCTTTGTTTAAAATATTATATCTTCTTCCTTAATGATAGATCTGTAGGTGGGTTATTTATGTAGGTATGCCTAAAATACTAAATTTTTATTCTAGTCATCATTTTCATGTCTATAAAATGGCAAAAAATATAACTTTTTATTTATTGAAAAAAACTTCAATAGGTTTTAAGTTTTTTTTAGAAAAGATATTGAAAATATTTTATTTGTACAATTTGATCAAAAGTGCCAATAAGTGTCAGTAGTTTTTTTTTTCTATGCTAAACACTGCTTAATATGTATTCTATACAATGGACATTTTTAAATATTTGACAGATGTATGCAGTAAGTTGTCGCTAAAATAATCGAATTCGATATACGTGAAACGAATTCGTGATGGCATTGCAAATTACATTACATTAATAAATAAATATATTTACACTGTGTGTACAATAATTGCTGCAAACACATTTTCGAAAAAAAAATCCAAAAAAATATATAAATTTTCATTTCGCCTCCCATTTCACAACAAAATTATTACGGCATCAATACCAAATTGTGAAAAATCGATGAGGGCGTGTCCGATATATGACAGGGCCCGAATTTAATAAAGTTGTTGTATAGCACATGATAATATAATTCGAAAATTAATGGTCTTTGTTCATTCTTATACTTAAACGTACCTTATATATTTATTATATTTAAAATATATATGTATATAAGTATTTATTTTGATATTTACAATGTTGGTACGCTTAGCGCAGTGATTTTAATCAAATACAAGAATAAATAAAAATTACACCGGTGCAAAAATTACTTGCATTTTTCATCTCTCGATCCTCGTAAAAATGGATCTTCTTGTCTGTATCTATCTACATATATAGATACAACGGCGTGTACAAACATGCCTCCAATCTTATTTTAAAAAATAAATAAAAAAAAATTAACAATCAATGCGAATATAACTTTGAAATGGAGTTGTGTATATGCCAACAGCTAATTTATATTCGCATAAGAATAAGCCAATAAATTACACAAAAAAAAAATAATTTCTTTTTTTTTGTTGTTGTTCATTTTTAATATATCAGGTATTGTTTGATCTTTTGTTAATATTTAATGTTTTTCCATGTTTTTCTGTTCATTTGGAAGCAAACATGTAGGTAATAATAATAATAATAATGTTTAATAATAAAGTGTAAAAAAAACACATTTATATTATTACTTTAAAAAAAAAAAAAAAAAAAAAACAGACTGCGGGAGGTCTCTCTTAGCGAAACAATTAAGCATAATAATGGTCATACAAACTTGAAACGCGCTGCGTTAAATGTTGTAAGGTGTCAGTTTAGTCACACGACAAACCATCGCAGTTACACAATACATCAATTTTGTAATTTTTTGACAAAACAAAATAAAATGCAAATAAGTTTTGTGACAACATTTTTGGTTGTTTGACGTTTTTGAACAATGACTGAATGTGTCATGTTTCATTTTTTTAATAAAGAAAATTCTAATGCATATAAAACATTTTCAGTCATTTCTCTTCAATAGAATTTTTTTTTTTAAATTCCAATTTGACAATCGATAATATTTTTATTTATTAACAAAGTTCAGTTATTGTCTAGAAAATTAGTTAAATATTTCAGATTCTGCTAATTTTTCATTATTTTTAGTTTCTGTTTTAGATTGTTCCTATAACAGGATAAACTGAAAGAAAATAGACGTACAAAGAAGATAAACATAGAAAGAAGACAGACGTAGAAAGAAGATAAACATAGGTTCGACGTAACTTGAAAGAAGATTCTGTTTCTAGATTTGCGCATAAGTTTCTGCTTGAAGAAAAGCATAAGAATAAATTAAATTGCTATCGTAAGGAGAGGAACAAATATATTGGGCATCATATTAAAGCTGGTTCTTTAAATAGGAGAGGGCTTTTCAATACCGTATACATCTTCCAGAATTGACTAAAGATATCTAGAAATCACTAAAATGGAGTCTGAAGTTCTAGGAGACAGTCACTGAAACAATTACAAAAATGACTATTATACAGATCTTTAAGAAAACTAAGACAAAGTATTATATACTGGAAAGTATTGACAAGGTTCACTTCAAAACATGAAATTTAATAACCTGTAATAACAAGCAAGATAAATTAAATCATTTAAATACAATAAATAATTACATCCCCCGCACAATTTAAGCAACGACATAATTTATTGGTGTAGAGACTCAAGAAAATTTAAAAAATTTATGCCGCAATTATGTTTTCTTGAAACCTTAAATTAAAAAACTGACATCATAATAATCAATCCACACCAATTGATATAAAAAAATACGTACAAATTTTGATTTCAATAAAATACCATTTTTAATCTAACTAGGCAAGTACAATTAACGAATACTTGACGTAGAAACAAACCAAACATTTTAAACATCAAAATTATTACTGTACACAAAAATGTATCGTTTTGTGTAGACAAAATAAAATTTAAAGAAAAAAAAAAATTACGTAAAACAATATCCGCAAAAAATAAGAAAAAACTTTCGCCAATTATATTTGAATGCTAAATGCGCTTATATTGATTTAGTTGTAGATTTAATGGTTGCTAGCAACTGGCAACCTAAACACAAAATGTTGTTCCATAATAAATAGAAAAGCTCAACGATGAATAAAAAAAAAAAAAAAAAAACCAAAACGAGCAATTCAATTAGGAATGATTCAGCGAATTCAGCAATGTTCATAGTGTAGATATTCATTTTTGTCTATAATTTTTAGTGTGTCAAATATTGATGAAATAATTGCCTGTAGTTTGATTTAATAATAGGTCCAGCTCATTTTGGCATTGTTCTCGGTAACCAACTTCTATTAAGGAGGAATCATTTGTAGGAAATCATTGAAAATAATAGTGATTACGCATTGAAATGCTCATTAGCGATAAATCACCATGGAATGTGTCCGTGTGTGTGTGTTTGTGTGTGTTGTAAATCTTGTGCCTCAATCTGATACATCTCACATAAATAAGTAATTTCATGTTTCGCGTATTTATTATATATTATATTATAGATATCTACTGATAATCGTATATAATGTAGGTATGTACAATGTACGTACTCGTACATGTACCCATCTATAGTCTTTAGATTTTCTCCTTTTTGAATATTACGGATTAATAAATTCTTATAAATACGTATATAACTACATTACATATATTATCTTATTTATAATTTTTTTTTCTTAAATAAATTTCATTTATACTTATGCCGTCCGTCAAGCATGTTTGAGAAATTATAAATTTTTAGTGTGTAATGAAGAAATCATCATAATGGTAATTTAATTATAGTGCGATTCGGTACAACGCAACCAATATATAGTGAAAGACCACCTAAGGTGAGAAACTCAGGGAGCTTGCTGGTATTTTTTAATTGACATTTTGCGTCAATAAATTATGGAAATTAGTTTCAATTTACCGACAATATCAAGTCAAGTCAATAAGTGAGAAAAAAATAAAAAAAAAAAATAAAAATGCAATTTTTTTTTATTGGGGTCGCAAAATTATTTGCAGTTAATCTCAGCTAATTAGTGCGTGAATGTGTCTTGTTAAGGTTTATTTTGGCTTGCATTCAAAAATACTTTCTAGAAGTTTGTCTTAAGTGGGATGTTAGACTATATGCAAGTAGCAATATATGTATGTAGAAAAATTCTCATGTCATTAGTCGCAAAGTGGCAATTAGATGTTAAAATAAATTTCCAAATATGATGTACCCCCCCACCCATTCTATGTATATTAGAGAGTTTTAAGATATCTCATATATTGTTTTCATACAATATTCTTCATTCTAAAGTAAGATATTTTAGATGGTCCTGGATAGATCCTTTTAGTAACTATCGTATTAAATTCATGGCAATAAGCGATTTCTTAAAACTCTCTAATGTTAGTCTGATTTTAGCTACAGTCTTTTAAAGTCCTGAGTCTAAGATTGATTAGAAAAGAAAAGGGACAATAGGTAGTGTCTACATATACAAAGACTATCCTTGATGTCACCAAATTTCCATTTGGATTTTTCTGATTATTATATTGATAGATAAGCGATGACGAATGTTTTGAGTCAGTCTAGAGTTTAGACAATTTACTAACATTTACAGACTTCTAGTTGATAATGATAAATTTCGAGTCATTTGTCGATAGCCGGCTCAGAATCTTGTTCGGTCTGTCAAGTCTTTTATTATTTACCGATAAATTCATAAATTCTAATTCTAGTACAAACAAGAATTAGAACAATACAGTCAAAGCTGTTTCTGTGAGGTCTTTTTTATACGGGATATGAATAAATGTCCACCAAAATACATAATAATGAATAAAAAGTCATAAGAATTGAAAAATTTAAAGATTTTGTATTTTGCGGATTCCAAAATGTACAAATGTATTTCATCATCACATTACATGTACTGTACAGTAAGTACAAATTGACTGATTCATTGCATATGTAGAATAATGGTTATACATTTTGAATATTTTCGGATGTGTAAAATAAGTAAATAAAGCGTAAAAAATGTTTCAATGTGTAAATTATGTTCATTTTTATCTTCTTTGAAAAAGCAATTTCTAACTCCATGGAGAGATTTTTTACTAATTTCTATGTGAGACTTTTTAAATTAGTTGCCAAAAATACTTTTTATAACTATTAATGAAGTTTCGGAAAAATTTTCTTTGTGCATTATTATAATATATATGTCGATGGCTTACAATACCCGCTAACTCATTTTTATGTATTTTTCAGGAGACAGTAAAAACTAAAGTTGTTTTGTATACATAGTTATAGTAGTTAAACAAACTTTTTGTGATAATTTTACCATAGATGCAGGCAGGGGCGTCATTTCAGGAAAACCTTAGGGAGGGCAATATTTTTCAAAACACAAAACTTCTTGAATATATCAATATTTTATGAGAACTCCCCTACAAAATGACAATTTGGAAAACTATTTTGACTAAAAATTTTTAAAATTATTTAATAATTTTCGTCCAAAGATACTATGCCAGTTGAAGTGCAAATAACGGAATTTTCATATTCACAGATCACTGTATTCATTTCTGAGAACGGGCAAAAAAAGTTCATTGTTGTAATAAAAAACATGACCTATATATGCCTATGACATATTTGTAAAGAGAAATGTCAAACCTATATTTTGCATCTCTGGATACCGCTTTAGCGTAAAGCTTTAATTTTTAAAAAATCTTTGAAAATGAGTTTTCAAAAAATTATTATTTTCCGTTTAATTGATAATCCTTTTAATTGATCGGAACATTTTTTTTTGAAGGGCTAGTACCTCCCTGACGTATGAGCAAAAGTAGTAGGAGACATAAAAATTAAAAAAGCCGCATATCATGTGCGACCATTTTGACTAAATATGGCCGCCAAGGTGCTATCAATGTTTTTCTATTATGTAGTACAAAAGTTTAGTTAATGTGACAGAAGGCGGGCGCCCTAGAGCGCCCGAAATTCCTTAGGCCTCTATTTTTTGCGGAAACCTTACAAATTCTTCACCATTTCAACGTTAATTTTAAGCAATGCCATTTTTAGAGATAATGTCATTACTTAGACTTTTTAAGTGTAATCCAACCACTCGGCCTCAGATTTAAATCAACATACCAGAGAAGAGCACTTCATGTTTCAAAAGAAAATATTTTTTATTCGATATATTTTTGCCGGAGGCTTGAAGAATTTTTTTTGTTCAGATGCTTGGGTGGCAATTGCCCTCCACAGCCCCCCCTAAATGACGCCCATGGATGCAGGGTTGCATAAACATCAATTTAACGTAATTAAAAAAAAATCGGTAACAATGAGTTAGTGGGTATTGCATGTAAGACATCGATATGTATATTAGGCTCCTGACATTTCCAAATTTATGTTATTTAATAATTTTTCATGTTTTACACCATATTTATTGGGAATAGACGAAAAATAGCTAAGGACAAAGTTCGAGATATTAAAAAAAAAATTACTGTTTTGCTATAGATAAAAAAGTTATAGAAGTCAAGTTTTTAAATATTTTTTTATGCGCTCTGGAAGTATTGGCTAATTATGTGAATGAATAGGGTCGCAGGTAAGAACCGTCACTTAAAATAAGGTGTAAACAAATAAATAACCGCTCTGTAGTCACCCATAGTAAAAATTTCTATAAATGACAATTAAATTAAGTGATAATACATTTTAAAGTCACATTCACTTTACGTGATGAGAAAATTGCATTAACAGCAATACGAAGAAGAAGTGTGGTACATATGCATTAATTTATGGAAGCCACTTTGTTGTTTCTATATAACTACATACATAATGTAATATACCTACAGCGACATATTAAAGAATAATTTATGCTTTCGATAATGAGCCCACATAAAACTCTAACAATAGCCATATGTATGAAATGCGTAGTTAAATTGCAAAGTCAGAAGCAGATAATATGAATTTTTGCACCATTGAAAGTGTCACTTTGACACCTAATACAATAAAATAAATGTGTTTGTATATGACTTCCAACAAAACTTCATGGTTTAAGCGTTAAATAAATTATGTGTAGAGTTAAATGACTGACGCGCAAGCGCGCAATACACACTCTTTCTTTGTCAAACTAAGAATTTAATTCTCATGTGAAAATTACTTACAATGTACATTTATCTATTTATTAATATTGATTTTTATTGACCATATTTTGACTATTATTTTAATTTTGATAAATTTTTCTACCTCTACAATCTACATCTACCTACATATACATCGTAATACGATCCTTATGATCGATTTTTTATTTAAACAAATTAATTGATCGTTAAAATAACACAAAATCAACATAAATTTATCGAAAATGAATGCAAACACGGAAATTTATATTATTGGTAATTTAACACGGTTGACAGTGATCATCACGATTTTTTGAGTTTTTTTTTTCCAAAGCAATGAAATGAATGTTTTTCGTCTTTGGAATTGAACAAATATGCATATTGTTCGTCTGTTTTTTTTTTTTGTTTTTAAATGTTATTTATGAATTAGATATTCTAACTATTGACAATTACATTGAATACTGACAATTCGACTATGTTAATTGATTGATAATTATACATGTATTATAGACATTTAAATTATTGATTTCTAACGGTGGTAAATTACTGGAAGAGCAAAAGGTTAAATATGTGGTATTTTGTAGATAAATAGGTAGAATCTAAATGTTATGTTTATAGTTTTTTATTCTACGAAATGAAGTGATGTAGGTCAATTTTAAGATATTACTTTACTATACCTACAAGATTTGCTCTGCTAACCATAAAAAGCCTAACTACATTTTCTAAAATAATGAGTTTTTAAAGTTTTTCTATTTATAAAAAATACTAGTCATAAAGAGTCCTACTTTGATTTTTGTAGGAGTGTGATTTTTTATGAATCACCTACACTGCGATGCTTACTTAGGCCTATTGTATAATACTCCATTACATTACATTTGTCTCAATTGATCTGACAATCTCTCCTTTTGTGGAAAATTTAGCACTTGAAGTGATCTTTTTACGAAAACCTTACAAATGCTATTTCACGGGCATTAAAGCAATGCTATTTTTTTTGAGATAATGCCATTATCAGACTATTTTTTTTAATGTGCAATCCAACCACCTGGTCTCAGATTCAAATCAACATACCAGAGAAAAACATTTCATGTTTTACCCCAGTCGAACTTGAACCCAGGACCTCCCGCTGCAAAGGCAATCACTCAATCCACTGTGCCATTTGGTCGGTAAATCAAATCCTAAGAGTTCTAACTGGTGCACATAGAACTTTTATATGTAATATTTGTAGATAAGCCTTTTATAAGTAGTATAAGCCTATTATATGTGGAATTTTGTAGATAGGCTTCATTATATTAGCAACTTTTCTAAGAAAATATATTTTTTAACTTCTACTAAGAGAGGTTCCGCTGTGCTGCTTCTATATGTAAAATAAACTACAAAAAAAATGTAGTTAGGCCTTTTATGGTTAGCAGGGCAGAGATGGATGCCCGCATTGACAGTAATTTCAAGGGGAATTATAAATTTGGTATGTAGATTGTATTATCCCTTAGTATTTGTGTCAGTACAACTAGATATAAACTAAACTTCAATTAAAGTTTAAACAATTTATTTGACGAAATAAATAAATGTGGCACCAAAAACTAACTCAGAATTTATGTATATCGGTGAAAGGAAGGGAAAAGTAGAAGCACACATTTTCATTCCACTAATAAAACTTTTAAAGAAGATTAGGATACACCAAAAATAGTATGGTATCAATACACATAAAAAATCACAAATACTAAACCTTAGGCGTCTAATTTGTCTTCTCCAAGAATGGTGGAAATCAATTAGACTTGTCTTATACAATACAATGTACATAATATGACAACAATCAGGATCGATAAGAATCATAATTTCAGAGAATTCTTTTATTCAACCAAGACGTTTAAGTTTCTATTTTCCACTTATGTAGTAGTTGGTAAATTGATTGATAAATATTTTACTTTTTATAAAAAAAAAAAAAATCAATAAATTGAATGAGGCAACAAATATTAGAAAACAATTTTTTTTTATCGACTGCTTACAATCATTTACCGATGTATGTATAAAATATTTGTCATAAATATTATGTTCATTAATGCAAACATTTCTAATAATTTTTTTTTTTTTTTTAATTTTTTCTTGCAAAAACAAACATCTTCAAGAAAAAGCATTTAATAGAGAAATTATCAATAAATTTTACAAAAAGAAACAAAACCGAATGGGTTTGTTGCAAATTTTAACATAGAAATCACATAATTTCGCATCATTGAGCATGGGATGCAATCGTTATTAAAGTTAATTTATGTGTGCACAAACTATTGAGGTATGATGAGAATCTTATGCTATAATGTTCGATAACTATAAAGTAATGAATTTTAATCGAAATATGTATAAATCATTTAATGTTACTTGTATGTATGGATACGATACGTTTTGGAATTTTTTCCATTCAGTTATAATTAACAGAAGAAAATATTTTTTGTGCTTAACCAACATTATTACATACATTTTGTGTTAATAAATTTTCGTAATTGATTTAAAATGTTTTTTTTTTTTTTAATATTATATTTGACACATCTATGTACAGTTCAGTACATATGTAATATCAAAAAATGTTGCAAGAAAATAATAACATAAACCATATACCAGCTCATATATGTATTTAGGAGGTTTAGTAGGTATAAGTATGAGCAATTAATAAATCGTATATGATATTCGATATTAATAAACTTAAAGATTTCTATCAAATTAACCCAATGCCAGTTGAAATTTAATTTTTTTTTATTGGCTTATGGAACGATACCATTAATTATATTTGACATATATTAACAACAGTTTAGCCATGTCAAAATTAGTGTATGTATAAATAAGTATACCAAAATATGGGCAACCAATAAAAAGAGAGACAGAGAGAGAAAAACAATATATGTGTCTAATTATAAATTTCAACAACGGAGGCATATTTAAAGAAAAAAAAATTTAATTACACATGGACATTGATTGAAACCCGATAAATTAATATTTAGATCAAGTTATATTTATTAATCCTCATTATCTCTCTCTATATTGGTATAGAATAGTGTATAGAGAATAAACACAATACGGATTCTGAACCGTATAGCACCAACTCTAAAAACATGTAGGTATACTTACCCACACACATTCTGACAGTTATGTTACATTATTTAAAAACCGTGGTTTCAGTCCAAACGGTTGATATTATGACCTTTTATTTTTACATTCGGTAATCAAAAATGTTGTGTAATCAATCATTCGTATTCATATCAAAAATTAGTAAATCTATTTAAGTACTTTACTTTTGATTACTTTTTAAAGTAATACTCGAAACTTAAAAAAATACACAAATATTAAAAATATCAAAAAATGCTCATAACTATAATTTTGAGTAAAAAACCAAAATGTTTACTCATTCAAATGTGCTTCAACGTACTTTTCTCTTTACTACTTCTTGCCTTCTATATAAGAGCCTTCTTAACCCTAGATGGATTTTTTTGGCTGACTCTACAATTAATCGCCATATTTGTCGATCCTCAGCCAACGTCGATTTATTCGAGACTCTTGTGGAGTTTTCTTGAACTAGTTAACCTCCCGCTCAACTCTCTTTCGGAGGGCGTTTTTACATCATTTCATGTGAAAACACTGCAACTTCCAAACTCTACAAATTCTCATATTTCAGTTGTTTCTTCTAACATTTGCTGTCAGCTGTCAACAATTATTCCCTGAAATGGTGCCCTAGAGCCTAGACATACAGTTTTAAGTGGAATCCGAACCACTCGGCCCAAAGCTCAATCTCCGTATGAGAGAAAAACACTTAATATCCTTACTCTCAGACAGGGATCGAACTGGAACCTCCTGTTCCAAATGCATATTTAACACTACTACTATATTTTTGTATTTTATAGTTTATTGATTACTGAGCTGATAGTAATTTCTATTGAAGGAAATAATCATACTCATGTATGCAGGTACTTCAATTATTTTCATAAGTTATGTACTTGTTAATGTATTTTAATTTTACGAGTATTGATAAATTATATCATCATAATCTCCACATATACATAGGTTAATCGTGTAATGACATTCTTCAATAATAAAAACAACCATTTTTCAACCTCAATAAGTCAGAAGAATAAATTTTATTGACCTAGAAATCGTCCAGAGAGAAAAATAAAAAAAAAACACAACAAAATAACTCTCTATAAATAATTCATATCAATAGATCAACCTGTATAAGGTAAACTTAAGTACGTACGACGAGTCATTAAGTATATTGTGTGTGTACGGCGGTAAGTAATCTAGTTCACTCTTACTCTTTTGCGATGCGCGCGCATACATCATACGTATACCCGCCTGTTTTAAATTGTAAATTCTTTTCGCTCTCTGTAGGTAGGTAGATTGGTACATTATAATGGAAACATATATTATATGCAATGTCAGTAATTGTTATTAATTATTATGTTCTCAGCATTTTTATATTTTATCGGTTGTAATATTTACATAACAATCAATTTTTCTGTTTTAAACGTTCGTTGTGAACGCATACGATAATATACGTACTTATGGTGCGTTTATGTACGTAAATTACCATATAATTTCTAAATCTGTTTGTTCCAAACCGTAAAACTAATTATTATGAATATTTGCGGTTGCCATTTTTTGTGTATACTATATAAAATATTTAACCATTAACGATGTGGTTCAATTGCCAATGAAATTTTTAGCATAATGACGTAATATTGATTATCAACAATTTTTTGTGTATGTTATTAATTCGTAGTAGTATCTTGAGTTTAGGATGTTGTGCATAAATTACCTTAAAGCTTAACAAATCATTAAATTTAATTTTGCAATCTGTTCCCCATTCAATTATTACTTGGCTAACCTACCACCATATATGAAATAATATCATACCAAAATCGAATTCCATCACATTATTAGCTTTAATTAATATATGTATTCTAAAGTTCATGTTATTGTTATGTTCTTAAAGTGAAGAGAGTTAGAATACATTTATTAATTAAAGCTAATAATATAAATATAGAACAAAGTGTAGACAGTTTGTTCTATATTTAAAGTGACTCATACCGGTAAACGATTAACTAATATTCAGTTTAAGTGGCTTGTAAATTGAATACTTGATAGCAATAATTGTACAATTTTAATTTAAGTTTTTATCTTTTTTGGGAATACACGAAGAGAAAATAGAATTTAAAAAAAAATCAAATGAGCCAAATAAGGCTGAATTTAGTCCGACTACTGTTTGATGGCGAATTAACAGAAAATAGGAATGAATCAATCAAACGCTTGAGACTTGACTTTATGTATAGTTCGAACTATGTTTATACTAAAGATGCCATTCATAAATATATGTATTCATATATGTTGTATGTAAACCATAAAATTCCATTGTATGAAAATCGTGATAATATTTTTAATAAAATTACATATTTTATTGGCTTCTCTCTAATGAACATGTTAAAGTTAATATATCGATGATCAATTGTTTTAGTGCGTTATGTACATTTATTATATGTATAGTCATAAGGTATGTATGTATGTATTGT
>JANSTT010016726.1:0-20294 GCA_026745375.1 Platyura marginata | reverse complement strand
CTTCTCTCTATGCATAAATATTTTCAACTTTATCTAAATAATTTATCCGAAGCCCATACACAGAACATAATGTGCATCGAAGTACAATAAACAATTAAAAGAAAATAAAGTTAAGATCTCTAGAAATCTCTGGCAATAATATACATAAATGAAGAAAATAAAATAAACATCCCACGTCATTTGTTTTCATTGAGTTTTTGATACTTTGCAATGGTTTGTACATACATACAATAGTATAAGTTATATAATAAGTATGTACATATATATGTATGTACATATATATATATATATGTATACAGATATGAACTGAGTTAGTTCGACCTCTCTATTTATTATAATAAATTGATTTTGTGATTTTTGCTTGTATGTAATCCAAACAAGGAAGTATAAAAATTGCTCTACTCGATGCTATTTAATTCTAAATATTCATGGAAGATATTTGTTTCGATATTGATCCTTTTTTCTTTTTTTTTTTGAAAAACATTGTGGCGCCGCACTATAGTCTTTCATACTTGGCCTGTTTAAGGAATTTATTTATACTCGCTGTACATAATAATATTAGGTATGTATGTAGAATGTAGGAGGTAGATAGAGGTTCATATCGTGTATGTCATTTTAAATTGCAATATAGAAAAAACCCTTTTTTTTTTATTGGAAAAAAATGAACTACCTAATACTTGGTTGCGTTGAATAAAAAATGACAAATGAAACGGTTGGTTGGTAGGACATGCATACTGCATAGGTAAGTCTGAGTAGTCTCAATTCTATTTGTTTGTGAAATAGTGAAAATTAATTATTAAAAAAAAAAAACTTTATCGGGACTTCCTGTTATTGACCGTAAATTGACTGCTATTAGAAAAATATGTAAAATATATTTGCAAATAAAGATTCCAAGTCGATTACTTTTGTTAAAATAATTGCAGATTTTGTCCAAAATAATTGTGAATCATTAATTCGCCACTGATTCTAAAGAATTGTTTCAGCAAAGATTAAAAACTGAATCATCATTTCTCTGTTATTTGGATAGAAGTTTTACTTTTTTTAAATTTTTATTTTTAAATAATATTTTAACCTCACAAGTTCTAATTCCATAAGGAAAAATGCCATTAAGTACAAATGTCATTTTTGGCTAAGGACTATCGCTATTGACATGCGCACCCCCTCAAATTTTTCTGAGAACCGCATATTTACTAATATGTAGTTTAGAAATTATTTGCATCGAAATAACACACTTAAAATTTTAGCGACCGCCTATCGTTATAGTATAGAATGAGACTTTTTTTATAGAAAATTAAGTTACACCCACTTTTTGATTGTATTCATTCATAACCAATTTTTACTATAGCGGCCATTTTGCTCTATTTTAGAATATCTCTAGATTTTAGTCCAAATAGACTTGTGACGAAAGGAGATAGCAATAAGATTTTTATGAATCAAATAAAAAAAACGAATGCAGAGAACAGTTAACAGTGCGATAGAGATTCTCTTTTTCTCTCTCTCTCTTTCTCTCTTTAGCTTGTTTCGTACACATTTCGTTTCGAATGAGCGTACGTTTTTTTCGTTACATTCTATATAACCGGTTTTTCTGTTTTTACGTTTTTACGCATTATTACTATACTATTTACTATTTAATCATGAAAAAGAAACGACATACGTTTTGCGGTATGTTTAATGTTAAATGAAAAATGTTTAATTTGAAAATGTACGTAAAGAGCAAATTCTAATAAGAATTATGTAATAATATGACAATGGTATTACAGTACTGGCAATTCATTTGTACAAATCATGTTTTTTCCAAAAAAAAAACCAAATTAATAATCAAGAAGAGTAATAATAAAAAAGAAATCTTTAAATTGGATAATTCAAAATAATATGCAAAAATTGACAAAAAAAAAAAAAAACGACGCCATGGTCAACCATACTTTTCGAAATTTTGTAAAAAAATTTTAAAATTAAATTTTATCGTTTTAGAGCAACCCCAGCGATCAATTTACAATAATTCATTTAATTATAATAATTTACACTACTTACACTTGTCTAATGTTTTGAATGAATGAATTTTGACCTTCAACCTATTTATAGTTTTGTCTTCTCCTCATTACGATCGGTTTTTTGAACAAGAAAACAGTATAACAATAAAAAAAAAAGGCCGTTCTTGCGCCCCCTTGCCGGCGTCCATGACAAATTCTGCCAATTAAAACTCACGATACCAAAGTACATACTATTATCACAAAATAACCATCAGGTTTACATAAAAAAGAACTGCATTTACCAAAATGTTGAATAATGTCTTAAAAGTGAACCAAATAAATTAACACACGTTCATCAATACATGTAGAGTTAGGTGCATTTTGTATAAAAAATTGCGAATTTAATTTTTTTATATTTCTTCAATGTTGGCATTGTTACACAACGTGCTAAAAAAAATGCACTAAAAAAAGTAATAACAAAATTTTTTATTAGATATGTAATTCAACTTTTTATTAGTATATTAAGATTCAAAAGAAAAGTATTCAAAATTGACGAACATAAGGAAGAATTCCTGATCAACACATATCCTTCTATTGAAGATTGATCGAACGTAAATTTATGGTGACATTCACTTTCATTTCAATTTTCAATTAAATTTTCACAAATTGTTCTATTTTTTAAATAAATAATGCACCCAACTATTCACTTCAATATCAGGTTTTTTGAAATCATTTTTTTGTTATTACGCTTTCTTTCTTCATTTTGCGAACTGTGGTTTTTTTTTCTTACTTTACAATTTCACTTCCTTAAAACCGCGTTCTGGTAAATTAGCGCAAAGTAGAAAAAAATATCTTATTGTTTACCTACTTATGTATGTACATCCGATCCAGTGGTTTTTTGTTTCAATTGAATAATTTTGATGAATTTTGATTGAAAAATTGTTTTCAATTTTAAGTAAATGCATTGATGTGTAAACATCATTATCACTGTCAATGTCATGTCTTGATTTTTTTTCTTCTCTTATTCATTATTGTTTTTAATCTTTAGGAATAATTATTGTTTTGGATGTGTATCTGTATTTATAGGTATGCTTGCTGTGACCTACCATGACCTATTATTAACTTATTAACTTATTATTAACCTTATTACCGCCAAGCTATGACTGTGAGTCACTATTTAATTTAAAACAACAATACAACTTCAAAACAAAAATAACTTTAAAATATCGTTTAGCGCAAAATCACTAATATGTGTTTTAGATTTAGTACAATACCCGCTAACTCATTTTTATGTATTTTTCAGGAGACAGTAAAAACTAAACTAAACTAAAACATCAGTTAGCGGGTATTGTATATAAGCCCTCGATATATAAATAAATAATTAAAACACATTAATTCCTATTCAGCAATATTATTTTCATATAAAATAAATACATTCTCTATACATATACATATTTTGTATTAGTGTCTCTAAGGCACACCTTGACAGTTTACGTTAGTAACATATAGCGTGGTGGTTAGGGTTAAAAAAAAGATAATGTATGAGAAGATTGAAACTAACAATTTTTGTTATTTAATTTGACGGTTAATTTTTAGTTCGTGTGTCGATCATCAGATGGCCATGAAAACTTATAGAAATAGTAATTTGATGTAATTTCTTATTCTAGAAAATTGATGCTTTAAAAATGATAAAACGAATAGTGAGAAAAAGACTGTCACGTTGAAGCGCCAAACGAGATTTTATCACAAAATTATTCGTTTTTGTAATAATCGAGAAATGAATTTGCTGTCCCTGATATTTTGAGTGACTTTTCTAACTGGGCAACAATTTCATCGATTTAAAATATTCAAAAATGAAATTTGCTACTTGGAAAAAATGTGAGATAAAACTATATCTGACAATAACTCTCTGGGTTTATTTTTTTTTATTTTATTTCTCCTGAGTGGCTATCATTTGTGATGTGAATAATGGTTTTATGAAAAAAATGTACAATAAAATATAAAAGATTGGGCGCAGTTCACGAAACATATTCTTAATTAGTGTAATGTAGTGTTAATACTTCTTTTCTTAATTTGTTTTGTGATGAAGTCTATTCATTTTCTTCCCTTATTTTCCATCATTATTTACTGAAATCTAAACAAATATTATTCTATCCCGAGTATATTATTTCACTTAGAATTTATTTGTCATATACCTAGTAGGTAGACTTTTTCTTCCCTCATCGGTTTTCATTATTTAACATTTTCTTAGCTAACCAAACAATGATGAGCTTTTTTCTCTATTCTAGATATATAATCCATAACTCATGGTAGATACACAATACAAAACCAGATCTCTGAGCAGACAAATGACAATGCATCACGTTCACCCAGGCACTGATGCTTAATTTGAAATTCTCCACTTATAACAACAGCATTTTGTGTTTCGGGAAGGGTGGCTCAATTGTGAGAGTTGGTACTTTTGTTTACATACCAAACAATTTTTTTTTTTTTTCTTTTTTTCCTTGCATACTTCTAATTAGTGTTTGGTATTTGCTTTGGTGGGCACCGTACCTTAACACATAAAATGTGTATGTTGTTTTGTAATTATTTGTAGCATTTACGTGATAAGGCCTAGGTAAAAATGGTAGAAAATTTATTTGGACTACATAGCATGTATGTAGGTATACATAAAAATGGGGGAGGTATTTTCCAACTAATGTCAAAGTAGCATAATAAAGGAAATGTATTTTTGATGAATTTTTTTGGTAATTAGTAATTTTGTTTTTTAACTTTACAGGACGAAAATAAAAATATGACCAATTAATTATTCAAATATTTAGTAAATCTGTTCATACTTAGATTTATAAAAATGTTACTGTAAAAATAAAAAAAAAAAATTATAGAAAATAAAAAAATTAAGATTTAAATAATAAACCAAAAAGTTCTCCGGTCATGGCACTGCAATCCATTTTATATCATTGCTACTTTACTAATCATTTGTGTATCTCTTGTGTCTATTGTTTTATTGTTAATACATAAATTAATTAATTTCAAGATAATTTATCAAATTTACTTATTTAGTTTTAGATTGTCCCTATTTTCTCAATTTTTGCTTAGATTTTCGATACGAAAACCTTCATTCACTAATCAATCATATTATGTTGGAGAAACTTTTTTCGTACTTCGAATATCTATCAAAAAAAGGATATTATAGTATAGTACCCTTCATAGCCATTTTTAGGCGTTCTGTAGTTCTGTATTTGAGAATATTTATTGGCAATTTATTAGATTTAGATTTTTTTTAAAAAAAAAAAAAGGTGGACAATTACTGATCCCGCACATAGTCATGTTTCACAATAAATAATTGTTCTCTAAAAATTAGTGGAGGGATCGCATTATTATACTCAACTATAATGAATAATATGATCTGCTCTAGCAGAATGATAAGGGTCAGTTATGCAAAATATTTGATAATAGCAAATAGTGTGTGCTAAAATTGGAACGGAATAATATTTTTTTTTTAAACAGAAGAAGCTATAGCGATAATTCTCTTGTTTTATTGACGTTTTTTTTTTTTTTTAAATAATTTAATGTTTGTTTTACGTTTTTTTTACCGTTACAAATTACCGTTATTTACCATTAAATATTAAACGTAAATTAAACGTAGTAGTTAATTAAAATTTATTTGTCAAAAATGTTTAAATATTTTTATTTTTTCTACGAGTTGAGCCATTGGGCAATATAAAAAAAAATGAACAATAAAGACAATCAAATGGATGTGAAACAACAAAATAATGAAAAAACAACAATTTCTGCAGAAAGTCCAAGAAATAAATTAATTGTTGATCTATCGGAAACCATAGCTACAAGGTTCTTGAAGAATAGAAAATTAGGTTTACCTATTGAAGATGAACACAAAAGTCGTTACAATTATAGATTTTCAGAAGTAAGCTTCAATATCAAGTTTTGCAAGAGACTGTCACTAAAAAAATCACAAAAATGTCCTGCAAAACAGCAGTACAAAAAATCGGTTCCAAATTTTGGTGCCATTTTTAATTCTTCAAAAGATGAAATGATTGAATACAATTCCGATTCGAATGAAAATTTGAGTAAAAAACGAAAAAAAAATTGCCACAAAATTGATAAATTCAATAAAATCGAATATCGAGCCTACTTCAAAAAGACACAATGGCCAATTCCTAACATCTATGGCGTCATTGTACAATATTGAAATATTTATTATCTTTTACTACAAAGGAAAAAGAATTTGGCGAATTCAAAACAAAAAATATTCAATGTGTAACTTTTTTCAATGAATTGATTGTAGATTTAATGGAAATTTAAATCATTTTTAGCCAAATTTTATACAGATCACATTTATAGAATTCGGGGAAAAAAATATTTTGTTTAGATTTTCCCAGTTATCCTTTTTACATTACATACGAGTATCTTTTAGATTTTCAATGAAAATTCTTAAAAAACTCAAATCTTCTAAACTATGAGAGCATTGTTTGGAGAACTTTTTTTCACAGTTAGCTGCTTTTAATATATTTATTAGAAAACAAATATTTGGCAGACCGTCCATGGATATGGTGAGCCGTTTCTATAAAAATACTGATTCGAAAACAACAAAAAAATCGGAAGATTAGAGACTACGTGCAAATTAAAGGTGAGACTTTGACGAATCCAACGATATTACGTTGTTTGTATTTATTTTGAATTTTTAAATATCAAATTTAATTTTTGGATCAGAATATAAGTTTTTTTCTGGCGTTCCCATAGTAAATGTGTGGAAATACATGTAAAATCCTTTACACATCACTTGAAATCTTCATAAATTGATTGCAAACGTTAAGATTTATAGAATTAAGGGAAAAAAATTTTGGTTCAAATTTTCTTAACTTTCACTTAGATTTTCCGATAATAGTTTTTTCTAACCCTTTGAGACCTGAACTTTTGTCGACTTATATTTATTGAAATTTTTCACTTATTCTAGCTAATTTTTGGTCGTAGAATCCAAATCTGGCAAAAATTTGTTGATCCCGATGCTAGATATTGAGTTATCATATGGTTCTTGATTTTATGTGACAATATATTTTGTCTTTGCTGTAAGACATTCTCCTATTACTTACTTACTAAGAGAATAAAATTGCGCCTTCAACATATGCAATTATAAACAAAACATTTAGTAAAAAAACGAAGATTTTTGGGAAAAATCCATATAACCAAATAGCCATTCAAACTTAATTATTTCAAATATACTAATTTCGTCTGATATTGCGCCATAAAATCTAAATTAAAATAACGGAAAAGTTAAGACTGATTTACACTCTCCACATATTAAGAAAAAATAGAAAAATTATAATTGTGGTGGAAAATTTAAATAAATGCGTAAAATGCATACAGAAAGTCAATGGCAACATAAATGTTGCCGCCAGGTCTCAAAGCGTTAAAAAATGTATATCTTCAAAACTACGATCTGTATATGTATATTTAGCGCGATCAAGGAATTTTCCAATATTAAATAAAATATTTTGACATAACATACGCTACCGTGCACATTGCATACTTAATAAGAACAATTTATTTCATTGATGAATAGAAAAAGTTGTAAAAGTTAATGGCTTAAATAAGCACTTGTTAAATATTTACTTCATTCACAAACCTTCAAACATGCACGTTAAATAGTGGTTGAATACTTACTTATTTATCTATTTTTTCAAAAATCAACAAATTTATAGTAAATTGACGAAACTCGCCGCCAATCATATTGAAAATTTATCGCTATATAACATTTGTATTTCGTTTATTGCCATGCTATTACTTAAATAAAATAAATTAATACTCAGAATATTTAGAAATAGTAAAAGTGTTTGTTTATCACACAACGTAATAGTAAAAATGGTATCACTAATATGATTTACTTTAATCTTTCTTATGTTAAAATGTCTATCACCAAATTAAAAACAAAAAATAAATAAATTGTTAATTGGAGCCCACCTCAAAAAAAAAATACAAAATCTTCTAAACGACCCACAATTTGTCATAAATTTTATATTTTACTTTACAAAAAAAAAAACACGCATTTTTCTTTCATGTGTTTTTTTTTTTTACTTATCATATTTTTATTTTTTTTTTCTGTATAGTATAAATTAACTGCTGCCCATTAAAATGATTTTTTTTTTCGTCACGCTGTTTTACATTTAAAAAAAAAAAAAAATGAAAATGTCTAAGATTGAGATCTCTTAAAATTTTATGACGCTGTGAATATTGTACTTTATTGAAATGAACGGCTTATTGCTAAAAGTTAGTTATTAAACTTGCTGTTACAATGATTACCATTGAATGATATGCGAAAAGAATTATCTAGAAATGGCAGTGATATATGGGTAAATAGCTTAAGAGCTGTCTATAATTGAGTTGTCTTATAAATATATTCATAATAATAAATTTAATTGAGTTGTCAATTGTTTATAATTATGTTTTAAGCTATTTTAATCATTTTGAGATGAATCTATGAGATTAATTCATCGTCATAGTGTTTTATAGTTGTAAGTAAATTACGAACTGCGTATAATAAAACATTAGAAATTAACTATATATAGTAAACGGGGGGAGGGGGGGTTAAACTCACAGTTTTTAACACCATTTTGTAAATATACTTGCTGCTATTAATATTGGCGTTCGTCCATTTCAGAATTTTATTATTTCTACGCAACATTAACCTTCACTCTTATGACCGCAGATATAGTGGGGGCTCGTGAGAATAATTGATTCCATTATCGTGGGATTATTTTAAAAAAAAAACAACTTAGGTCATTTTGATAGAAAAAAATGAAAAAAAGTTTTTTTGGCGATTTTTTAAAAAAAAGACACAATTTTGAACTTTCTTAATACTAAAGAAATTGTTTTGAAACTTTGTGTTTTTATATTATTTTACATTTTTAACGTTTTTTGGTCAAATAAAATATTAGTAAAAAATTAACCCAAAATCAACTAAATTTATTCCAGAAAGACATTGTTTATGTTTTTAGAACATTAGCATATTTTTAAAAATTAACCCTTAAAAGGCGCCATTAGATCTTAAAGGGTTACCGTTTTCTAAAAAAATAAAATTTACAAAAGTATTCACAATTAAATTTTAAGCAAAATAAGTAGCTTTATGAATATTTTTGATTTTCCCTTTCATGTTCAAAATGTTTAGGCCTTGAAGGGGTAACTTTTTCCAAAAAAATTTGCTTGTGCAAAAAATGGCGAAATTTTAAATTATAAAGTTTTAAAATCATGACTTGAAAGAAATTTCAAAATTGCGTCACTTTTTAAAAAATCACCAAAAATACGGTCAAGATGTTCGTCAATTTTTTTTTTTAATTTTCTTCCTTCCAAATGATTTAAGTTTTTTTTTTTAAATAGTCGATAATGGAAACCCTTAATTATCAAAAGGCGTCACTGAAAAATTCTTAAAATGCAAAAAAAAAAAAAATAATAAAATGAAACCAATTTTGAATTGGCATTACTTTAAGTCTGCCTCCATTGTATAGAAAGATAAAGGAAAAAATTAATCTGCAATGATTGAAATTCTTTATTATGTGGTAGTACCCCGGCATCAATATCAATTATAACATTTTGAACTACTACCACCAATCATCAATCACAATATAATCGGCATGGTGGTAATTATCACATTTTTACGGGATCTATTTAGTTATCATCTGAAATTTATGTTATTATGAAGGAAAAGAATTTCCAATTCTATTTTAGAGACACTGCCAATTAAATAACGTTACTTTTTAAGTGTACAATTTCAAGTTATACTTACATAATTTATTAAAAAAAAAAGAATGCATAGAGCTGCATATGTTTATCGTTGAAATGAAATCCATCCATCCAGCACAATCAATCGACTAGTATACATTTTAATATATAAAACTCATTTAATTACGCAACAAACGCCAGCACGTCTCACTCATTGTGAAGTTAAGCTTATTTACTCGCTTTGTATCTATTTATATTTCACATAATAAGAACTATAGCACGTGATTAGAAATATAAAAGCTGAACGCTAATTATGATGAACGTAATTTAAAAAAAATAAATGAGTTATGGAGCAAATTATTGTATCTTACTGGATGGGATGGCTGATGATGTACGTTACATCTTACATCATTGTATCTACAATAATATATTAAGTATATGTACTTGTACGTATGTACTCGTACACCATTAGAACACATTCAAGTGAAAAATAATTAAACGAAAGTTTGCTAGAGCTATGACGGCAAGTCAATGTGCGACGTGGAATTTTATAAATCATTGGCAAGCAGGGAAAGATGAGAGGAGATTATGGTTTCATCATCAGAGGGGTAATCGGTTGTGTTTGTGATATGATATTAACATGCGTGTTCCTATGCAATTTAGCGTTAAAGATAAGTGGCCTATTCTATAATATCATGTCTGGTTTGTAGACGAAAATAAATCAATAGATTACACCTGCTAACTACTGAGGCTGAAATTGAAATTACATTTCCACACAATGAAAGACTTCAATAAAATTTTGATTATTTCGAAATAAATTATTAACGAAGAAAATTCACTAAAATATTAAAGAAATATTACTACATTCTAATGTAGCACCAAAAATGATCAATATTTTTATTTACATTAGATTAGCATATCTTAGCTTAGCATATCTTACATTATAAGAAAGGCTGCCAAAAATTGACTACAAAACTTCCTACTGTTCGGTTTTTTTTCTGTTTTTGAAAAAATAGTCACCCACAATAATTAAAATTTTGTTATTTAGTGGTACAAAAAAAATATGTTTTTTACAAAAAAGTTATATGGGAGGGGTCGTAGGAGTGTTTGAATGTTGTCCATTTCCAATAACAGAGTTCTGGCGACCGCAAAAACCATATATCCATATATAAATGTACATTTCACATATGTGTATATATTTTGTAATGGGGTAGAGGCAAAGTATTATTAGTAGGGGTATTTATTTTGGTCCTATAAGATGTCCCATGAAAAGTAATAAAAAAAGGGCCGAAAGACTTTTTAAGATTCGGAAACTGAATGGGTGATAACACAAATTTTTCAAAAAAAATAAATGTATGTATGTATGTAGTATTAGGGATAAAGAAATGGGTATAGGGATTTTGTTCATATTTAAGTACTCGAACTAACATTTTACTAGAACACCCCTCTTTATTTGGCTAAGAAAACAATAATTGTCCAAAAAATGTATATGGGGATCCAGCAATGTTATTTTGTTCATTAATTTTTACTCTATTTTATGTCTTAAACCTTCTGTTTTATAGTAATTTTGTATGGGAAGGAGGTTCTATAAGGATTATTGACCATTTACAAATGTTGATCCCATTCTATGCATTTCAAAAAAGAATAAGAAAAACCTTTTTCGAAATTTTTTTATTTAGTGGGAAATTATTTAGATATTTTTTTTTTAGATATTTGAGGTTGGTCTATTTAGTCCGAGAGCACCGCGATCTTTGTAGATCTATTGTACTATACCTCCGGGAAATTATTTAGTAGGTATACATTTTTTGCAGCTTGTATGAGAGGGTGTTCTCGCGACCCCAAAAAGCTTAAATTTAAATCACGTTAAATTAGCCAGAACGCGTTTTTGAGTTATTGTATTTCCGATCGAGGAATCGAAATGTCCAAAAAAATATGAAACCAACATTTTTTTTTAAATATTCCATATTATAGTGGGTAAAAATTATTTTGCTATATATGACGATGTGATGACTGTTGAAAATAATATATAAAAAGCCCTTCTGTGTGATGTCAAAAAGATTTAAATAGAAACGCAGTGGCGACGCATGGAAACTATAAATTCCATCATCGTGGGGCTATTTAAAAAAAAAATACTTAGGTCATTTCATTTAAAAAATTAAAATTCAACTAAATTTGTTCAAGGAGACATTTTTTATGTTTTTAGTGGATCAACAAAAGTTAACCCCTTAAAGACACTGTTTGAACCTTAACGGATTAATGTTTTCTAAAAATGAATAATTCACGGAAGTATTAAAGAGAAAGATAAGAATCTTTTTGAAAATGTTTGATTAACCCTTTCATGTTCAAAAGGTGTGGACCTTAAAGGGTTAACTTTTTCCAAAAATGTTGTTTGACAAAAAAGGCTGAAAATTTAAAATTAAATAAAAATACAAAGTTTCAAAATCATATATTTAATATTAATAAATTTCAAAATTTTTTCACTTTTTAAAAAACCACCAAAAAAAAGTGCCGTGAGAAACGATGCTGAATAAAGTTAGTTTAAAATAAAAAAACAAATCCAAAACCAACCAACATTAAGTATGGTCTAATTTAATAATCTTCTAATAAAAATCCATTCCGCACAACTTTCCTCTTTAATTGCAATATTTGACCGAATTTATCATACATCTTGAACTTTCATGAGTTTGTGACGGCCGACAGTCGCACGCCTAGCTAATACTCACATTTATTACGTATCGTACATAATGTATGAAGTTTTAATTTATTGTTGCTGTTGCTGTTCTGAATTGTGATTGATTTGCAAATAACTTATATTGGACACGTGAAATTAGTAATCATTCATAATCGAGAAATTGATACTTTGGTCGGATGGATTATTTTTGTAATTTATTAAATAATCAATTTAGCCAAATTGTTTGGCTACCTGTTCTACGGATTGAACTATAATGGTTATGAAAATAAATAGAAGAAGTTTATTAATGATTATGCATTATGGTTATTATAGTTGGATCCTAGCCAACGCATCTACGAGTATCAACCGATTTTTAATATAGAGAAAAGACACCGTTTAAGATTATGTTTGTTTTACTGTCAAAGTCATAATTTCAAAATGGCGATTTCTTTTCGTTGATTTAGGCGCAGAATTTTTAACATTTATAAACGTATTTTGATATTGAATTTCAATTAAATAAATATAAAACGATTGAATGAGTTAAAATGACCGACTTTCTACAAATATAACCAATTTTTATATTAAGGCATTGCATTTTTTTTCCAATTTAATAGCTATAAATGGATTTAAATTAAAGTAAACAAGTCGAAAATAAAAAAAAAAAACGGATCTCAACTGGTGGTGATTTTTATTGAAAAACGATTTAAGTTGATGCCAAATGGTTAAAAAAAACTAAATAAACAATAAACAATGTCCAATGTCCAATTATTACTAAATATATTATGGAACCCTAGTTAGTACCTACACTGGATTTGTTGAAGTTTGTAACTTTTTCTTAAAAGCAATTATGTTCAAATATTTTCTCAGGTCTGAAAAAAAAAATCTATTTTCTCCCCTATAATTGTTGTAGGGGAAAATTTCAAAAAGAGATTTTCCGAAAATCGTTGCGGTACTAAAAGATGTCTTTTTATTAATAAAAATCGGGTAGCTTTCATCCCATAAAGAAGAGAATTTTTTATATTTTTGTATTTACCTTTATTATAGTAAGAGTTAGACAAAAAAAGTTGTAGAGCATTATAAAACATTATTTTTCAATATTTTAGGCTTTTATTATACCAAAATGATAAATAATTTGAATTTCACGGATAAAATGGAAGTGCTACAATATTTTACTTAATATCTAATGATTGAGAATGATGAATTATGTTAGAAAAACAATTTTCTAGTTTCAATAAAAAAAAACCATTTTGATTCTATTGTAAGTCCCCTGCTGTATTCACAAATTAAATGTGGCCTACCAGCGGTATACTGTTGATAATGTTCAGTATGTGCTGGGTGTTGTTCTGTCCGATTTTCTTTGCGAATTATAAATATTCCTCTAGATGGAGTAGTCTTCTGCGGGCCAAAGCGTCGCATTCGAACAGAATGTGTTCTGGAGTTTCGTCTTCTGCAAGCCAGGAGGTCTCTGGTGCTTGTCTAATTTTGTTAAGGTGATACTTTAATCGGCAGTGACAGGTTAACCGCTCTGTAATTAATCTTAGGTTAAGCTTCAGTAGTCTATCAGAGTTTTGTCTCCAATGGATGGGGATAAATTTTTTCCCGTGAATTTGACCTGGTGTCGTTTCCCAATGGTGCCGCTCTTGATCGTCTTCAATGGCCCAGATTTTGTCTAGAATTGTGTTCTTCGGGAGGCCATAAAAAGGCTCAGGACATGTGAGTTTTAATTTTGCGCCTTTTCTTCCAAGGACATCGGCGGTTTCGTTGCTGGGAATACTCTCATGTCCTGGGACCCACAATATTTTGACTCTATTTATGTTTTCCAGATGTGTTAGTTTCTTTTGGCAGTCTCATACTATCTTTGATTTAATGACAAGGTGGTACAAATGTGAACTTTAAGAAAATTTTAAAATTTCAAAAAATTGCTGTATATTGTAAAATGTCCATGGGTGAATGTAGTGAATTACTAAATTTCAATTTTGATGGTTCCTAATAATTATGCTCAGATTTTCAGATAATTAAAAATAATATTTTTTTTATGTCCTAATACATACCTACACTACTTAACTGTACCTAAAGTGCATGTGTATGACGATGATTTTATTTTCATTAAAAATGTATTATTAACAGTAAAAATTATTTTTTATACATATATCTATTATAAGTACCTACTTATGTATGTATGTACTGTACTGTACATATATAAATACATTATGTACACGTTCATACGTTATGCAGATACCTACGGCTGTAGGAATGAAAAGAATCTAATTTTGCACAGTAACAACATAAACCATCTATAAGCTTATTATGTTTCGTTCGACAAATATTAATAAGCAAAAATCCTAATCTTTTTCTTAGGTCACTGACATTTTAATATCTCGATACGTGAATAATATTTGTATTTTATTTTATCTCAGTTGAAAATCAATTTTAATTTCAAAATCGTTAAAGCAAATCATATTTAATAATATCAACAAATGATTATGCACTTCATAATGTACATAAAGTATTTGTTTTCTTTTGTTTTTTTTTTAATTATTATTATTATTATTGATTAAATATTTTAATGGTTTGTCGCGAATTATGAGTGTTATTATATTTGTACACTCGCTAATATATATTTTATGTAAATGCATACCAAGTACACCTGTCCCTCGATTTATGGGGTAGATACATACGTTCCACGACAAACCGTGTAAATCAAAATCGGGTATAACGAGGCTCAGCTCTCATATAAGACAGGATGATAGGTTCAAGCCGTAGATATAAGCATAATTACAATATAAAAAAATAATTCATTTTTTTTTACATTTACAAAATGAAAATCTTACCTCTGACACAATTGAACAACGAATGTCATGTCAGTTTGAAAATATAAAACAAAATTCAACGCAACGCCACGCAGTGCACTGTGCAGCTTATGTACTAAATGAGTGCGTCTAATGTAAAATGATACAATTTTTTTTTTGAAATTTTTTGAATCGTGTTAAAGCGAAACCACGTAAATCGAGGGATGGGTGTATACATACATACATAGGTACAATGTACAACTGAAATGATAAACAATTTTCCATTTTTTTCAGTTCTATTCGCAAAATTAATTTTGCAAGCGCGTTCATAATTTTAATTTGCAAAGAATTAGAAAAGCGATTATTTTCAATCGGCAAAGCATTACTTTTAATTAGCTAGTTAACAGCAACCAATTTATGACTGGAAACAGTTCATATGTACTATATAATTGCAGACTGGGTAACAAATGTGGCAATAATTTTGTTACAATTAATGCTGTTGAAATAAACATATAAATCATGTGTATTGAGCATACATATGTATATGTATATACACAATAAGATTAATTATACATTAGTTTGATTTGTAGTTAAGATTAATTAATTAATAGTGATTGAGAGAGGAGGGGAGTACTTGACAATTCAATCGTAGTTTGGTTGATGCGGTTAATCAATTTAGGGTTGGACAACCACATTTAGTATAAATGGACACATTGGTAGACAATATTCATGTTGATAACGTTGTTTTTCTAAACACTTGAACAAAGAATAAATAAACTTAACAAAAAATAAAAAAAAGCTCAGGCTTTCTTGGACAAGAACCTCATATGATAATCTTTAAAAGTATTTATATAAAATTCATCGTGAAATTTATTAGTTAAATAAAAAGCACAAAACATTTCATTGAAAAGCACTAGTGACGTTTGTGTTTCTATACATAATAATAACGTTTTTAAGCTTGTGGGAAAGCTTAGGTAAAGGATTTACCAGTGGTGCGATTTTGTTCTCAATTAAATATATTTAGTTTAAATTTTAAATTATTAATTATTATTTTCTGATTAAAAACTGTTTGATAAAATATGAGATATTTAATTTTTCTTCAACTACTTTCTTTCTACAATTATTGTTGATCTAATACATAATGGGTAGAATTAATATACCAAATGAGTACATACCAAATAAAATATTTCCAAAATAAATAAATAAATTTGAATGTTGAAATTTAATTTATATACTACTTACTACTTACTTTACTATAGTAAAGAGGGTAGTAAACAATAAAGTAAATGAAGTAGTTAGTTCCTCTATGAAAGTTTATATGCATCAGTAGAGTTTCCAGAATTTAAAAATAGAACGTCTGGAGGTGATGGCGCACCTGAAACACAAACATTATTTAATTGATAAATACTACGGTAGATTATAGTATATTATTAGTTTATTATATGTGTAACAAAACACTACCTAAATGAAAATAACTCGTTTCCAATCCTGCATCTTTACGAGCTGAATTAATAGCATAACGTAAAGCAACAATAACCGAATATGCCAAACAAATAGGAGGCTCTCCAACAGCTGTATAAAAAAAATAATTGAAATTAAAAAATAATTAAATTACATTTACGACATTTCTATAGTAAATTTAAAAAAAAAAAGCTTAAAATCATAATTGTTCAATTATTTTTGTACCTTAGTGTACTATTTGACATTATATAGATTTGTTTTTGCTTATCTATTATCATGCGCATTAACCTCCCATTCTATTTTACATATAATTAATTGCTACCAACTAAAAATTTAAAAAAACGGTTACAAATTTTTAACGCACAGTGAGAGTGCGTTGTTTCCTATCATCCATGGACGACATTTTGTAATAAAATTATTTAAAATACAATTTCGTCGGTGATGATGATAAACTAATAAATCTGAATTAAATTTGAACGGATAAGTGAAAGTGAAATGAAGTGAATTGAAAATGAAAGTGTATGAAAAATTTCACTAATTATGGACAAATTTGCTTTGTGTGTATTAAATGAAATTTTAAATTTTCTAATATTGCCATTTTTGTAAAAAAATATTCTTTTGGACATCAATAATAGAATACTTTATATTTTTGATCTCACATCAATATTATGCGGATATCAAGTCCACCAGGAAGTGAAATCTAAATAATATTAATTTAAAAAAATTATATTAAAAAGTCAATGATTTAACTTCATAGCCGTAATCATTGAAGCTAAATCGACTTTAATAAACACATTGCTCAAATAAAATTATGTTTTTACAATTTCAATTTTAATACTAGTTACAACATGAAAAAATAAAAAATCTATTATAGTTACCTTTGGATCTTAAAACTCCATATGGGTTAGGGCGACCTTGCAAAAACTTAATTCGAAAATCAATTGGTATATCCTTAGCACCGGGTGTTTTATAGTTCCATGTTCGATCCGTAAGCAGCTCTCCATTAACGCGATTATAAACAATACGTTCGGTTAACCAATACCCAAGACCCATCACAAATGCGCCTTCAATCTAAATTTATTGTTAGTATATTCCAGTAATAAAGTAAAACGTTGAAACACGAACCTGCCCTATATCAACGTTAGGACTCATACTTCGTCCTACATCCTCCAATATGTCAACTCGTTTCAATTCCAAATTACCTGTTAGTATATCGAGTTCAACTTCGGCACAGCTAAGTCCCCATACATCGTATTGTATAGCGTCGGTAGGTACAAATTGGTATTTTGCAGTTAGATCTATAAATTGTTGATAGCAAGCTTCGATAATATCTGACCAGTTTTTACTTTTAATTTGAGCTCGAACGGGTTTTATTCTTTCTAAAAGCACTTCACAAGCTTTTACCACTGCCTAAAATCAATTGTCTGTGACACCTTTTGTAACTTAATTATACTTTTTTTTATGTCTTACAAAACAAACCGCTTCACTAGTAACACTATCTCCAATTACAAAGTTGTTGGCAGAAATTACATTGTTGACAGGTTTTATGCTAATCATTTCTAATGGAATGTTCAATGTATAAGCAGCTACTTGGGCGACTTTTGTATTTATTCCTTGTCCGAATTCGACACCTCCATGGCAAATGGCAACGCTGCCATCGCCATGATAAATAGCAACAAAAGCCTCAATAGTGCAAATATATTTTACAGGAAACTTCATAGGGATGATAGCAATGCCACGTTTTCTCCAACGATTTGATTTATTGAAGTCATCGACTAATCTACGACGATCATAAAATTCTGAAAAAATTTAAGATTTTGATTTTCTGTTTTTCTGTTTTTTTTTTTAATGGATTTGAATGCTTAACCAGTATCTTTGACGAAATCCGGCAATAGTTTTTTGATTGGATTTTCATCCTCAATATTTTCCAATCGAACAGAAATCGGATCTTTACCAACTGCTTGGGCGATATGTTCCATAATATTTTCCATTATAGCGACACCAATTAGGGCACCCGGCGATCTACACCATGTATTCGTAGGCGAATCGGTTGCAACTATCTTTCGAACAATTTGCCACGTATTATTATTAATGTAACAACTTGGTATACACCCTGCTATATTATTAAGTGATTCATTGGTGGTGCATCCACTATCTAATATGAAATGATCGTTGAAAACTAAAATTTTACCATTGGCATCAACTTGAACATTATATTCATTAGATACGGGACATCTCTTGCCCATTGTTGTCATATTTGATTCTATGGAAATGATAAATCTAATTGGTCGATTTAATTTATAACATGCTAGAGCACAAGCGCACGCAATATGTGATGAACAGGAAATTTTACTGCCATAGTCACCACCAACACGTCGAACTACCATATTTATTTTATTTGCTAGGATGTTTAGCGACTGAGAAATTGCGACATTTATGAAATCTGGCCATTGTGTTGCTGAGTGGACATCCATTCCATCATCTGATGGAATACAAATTGTTGTTTGTCCTTGCATTGCAAAATGGTATTGATGTCCAACTTGGAAAATTCCTTGTACAGTTGTAGTTCCATTTTGGTCTATAGAACTTCTGTTTTTTGTATTGTTGTTGGGATTTATTTTGTAGGTGTCAATAATAGTTGGATTAGTTTTCTTCGGTAGATTAAAATTTTCAGAGGATGTTATAGAAGAAATCGTTGAGCCTGATCCATTTGGGGAATGTTGTACAAGTTCATCTAAAATAAGTATACAGAGTTTTTACAGTTTAATTGTGAGTATTAAATCATGATCAAAACCTTGGAAACCTGCCAAAAATGACAACCAAACTTACTATTACTGTCTTGCTTTTTATAAAAAGAAATTTTAAAAAAATAATCACAATTTAGGGGTAAAAAACACATATTCTACCAAATATGTGTATTGAAGAGGCAAAGGTGTTGTGAATTTTGCCCATTTTCTATACTAGTGTTTCGATCCTAAAATTACAAAATCCAAAATGTCGGTAATTTAAATTTGATTCCGAGCGATAATTGCGATATCTGGGAAAAAAACAAATTAATAACAAATATGACACTTTTATAATTCATTTTTAGTAGGAAGAATTACGGCCAATTTATTCACTAAGTTTTAGCACTCCCATCCGATAACTCTCCAGCTAGAATTAAATTAGCTCTCCGATGCATTTTTTCACCGTGTATTAAGGCCTTAAAACTCCTATTTTGGAACTTGTGTTTGTTAGAACTCTATTTTCGCTGGCACTAGGATTTCGAGGTGCTGAGAAACACGTAGTTTTCAGCTAATTTCATTCATTCACCAACTGCTAGGAATTGATTTTGAGGCGACATTTCTTTATTTACTTGAAATCACTCAGGGATACAGGGATAGACCGATGGCAGATATTGTTAAACAAAAAAGGATAAAGTATGCAGTTTGAAAAGGTAATTTACGAACTATTATAGCGGCGAGTTTTCTCTGATTCTCTATTTTATGTAGGAAGAGTGAGATCTGACATTTCATTTGATCTATAAATTCTAACAAAATCGATAAGCTGTAAATATAAATTTAATAATAGTATGGCAGGAATAGGAATACAGTATGTCGATTTTGCGTATTTTTTAGCAGGAATACAATCTGCTTAATATATACGCACATCAAATAATGTGTTGTG
>JANSTT010016725.1:0-20296 GCA_026745375.1 Platyura marginata | reverse complement strand
TTTTGTAAATGTGTGCATCGAATATAATGTGATAGTGTTCGTTTTCCTCACTAAAATTTTATTTTTTGACATCACTGTTCTAAAACATTAAATTATAATTTAGCTTTCATTTTATTATATTTCGTTTTACGCCACTCTTCAATATGAAAAAAGAAAAACTATATACCTAAGTATTTTAAAATTTAAAGTATGTAGTAAATTTTGATATAAATAAACTGCTTTTTGTAAGTAGTAAGTGGGGGGATATCCTCTTAATCTACATAAGGTACAGAAAACAGCATTTATAAATATATTTGCTAAGATCTAAGTAATGCCGGCCTATCTATTGAAAGTCTATGTTGAAGTCTATGATGAAGTACTTTCTTGTAATTTTTATCGATGCGCTTTAAAACAAAAAAGCACAAAAAGCTTCGTTTCTTAGAGCTATTGTGCTGCCATATTTTACTATTAAACCAACTGTGGATTGTGTGGATTTTCATTTGACATTTTGTTGTTTATATATTCTACTTCATTATTACAATTCACGGCTCACGAAACTGTATCATATCATTTAGAACTCTTATTATTTTTGATATTAATTTTGAAACGTCTTATTTATTTGTGATCAGTGTTATTTCTATAAATATTTACTTTAATCAGCCGAAAATGAGCAACGAAAAGACCGGCGAGTCATCAAAAGCGTATACACGAAAGTATACACCAGAAACAGATCTCACAAGTGACCAATTTGATCCGCTGAAAGCATTATATGCAGAAAATGTGCGTATTCCATTTAAAAATGCAAAAACCTATGATAACGTTAGTATGTATGAAGCGGCAATGAATAAATTATCTCAAACATCAACATCAAAACAACAACAAACAAGCACAAATGCCAACAAATTCAATGCGGCCGAAATACCAACCAGAAATTTTCTTCCACATCAAGGTTTGCGCCTGTGATATAGTATAATTGAGCGGTAATATTTAAAAAAAACATTTTTTTTAGGTATGGTAAAGGGAAAAGGGAAGAAGGAACGACACAAAAGAAATATTGTAACCAAAATGAGTGAAGGATTTCAAGGACCATTGGCTTACCTTGCCATTTATATGGAACAAAATAAACGCGTTAAAGTAGGTATAAAATTAAACTAAGCAGTGAAATTTAGGTTGTCTTGTTATATCCCCTCCCAATATTATAATAGGTAGATAATCATTTTAGACAGAATAGAATGTTTCTGCTAATAACATAACATGTAATTGTAATTCATTAATGAAAAAGTAAACACAGAATAAGAATACGAAAGTTAATAAGTATGTAATTGTCTTATGGACTTTTACTTAAAATTTCTACTCAATACGTGTATTATTGTAATAAGTATCTGCTTGAGTATTTTAATTGCGATAATTTGTATTTGAATATCTTCCTGGCTTTCTAGTTATAACGCATTCTTTGTTGAAGTCTATGTTTTCTAAAAATGTTCAAGTCTTTTTCAATTGAACTGAACCCTTCTGTCAAGTTTCCAATAATTTTCGTTTGCCCTTTTGGTGAAACTTGGTCTGAAGAAACGTGACGTGACGTCAGTGACGTTTCCCAAGAAAAACGCTGAGATAAGCGGGCAGTAGTTGCCGAAAACGAAAAAATCAAGAACCGCGTAAATCTGAGTTCGCGTAAGTCGAGGTATTACTGTATGTACCTAATTTAAGTATAAAATAATAAATGAATCAAATTTTCTGGATTTACCCACAATGGATTCGAAGAAAAAAAAATTGATTTTATGTAAATTCCATATTTCCCATGCAGCTAGTACAGTTGAACTGATTTTTTTAATCAATTTACATACTGATGGTGATTTGTCAAAAGGTCCTAACATAATTTCTTTTTTAAAACAATTTTTTTATTAAATCTAGTAATTTTGGATATTTTAAATTATCTGACAACACTATTTTACTAAATTTCACGAAAAAATATCGTTTTTCCCCGCTTTTTGAACGGCCATCTCTTTCTTTGAAAAAATATTTAGTTTTGCATCTCTTCTGAAAAATCAGAAAAGTTAGGGTTAGGGCCTGCTGACAAATAACCATCGATACATTTATTTTTTATAGATTTACACACGAAAGGAACACGGTGTATTAGGACACATAACAGGATTTATTGAAGCATTCGATAAACATTGGAACATAGCCCTGTCAGATGTGGATGAGATATGGAAACGAAGAAAATTTTATTTTAGTAAAACATCAATATTAGGTATTTTGGTTTTTTGTTAAATTAGGTATTCGTTAAATGGAATTAATATTTTTTTTCCGAATAGATTCCGCCGAAAATTGTTCCGAACGACTTAAACAACTCGGCATCAATATGCCCGAAATTAAAGTAAAATCATTGAATCGAAAATATGTAGAGTGCTCACGACATCTGCCACAGCTAATGATCCGTGGTGAACAAATAGTAATTATCACTTTAGATAATACTTCAAGCAAATAAGTTTTAATGGTCGTAAAATTGTAATTACTTTTTTACCGGTTTTTAAATAAAATTACATATAAAGCAACACTTTTGTTTTCTTTCGAAAAAAATTTCTCTATTATGTTATAATGATAGCGCCGCAGTGAAAATGAAATTCACTTTTCCTTCAGTAGTATGTAATGTCGTTTTCTCTCATTCACACCAATTTCTATACGATACGATACGATACGATACGATATTATGCATTAAAAATGAATCGAAAATTGCATATAACAAATGGAATATCGTCTCTAAATCGAACTTATATGGAAATATACACAAGGCATGAAGTTGCATTGAACTTTAATTGAAATTGAAAAAAAAAAACTTACACATTGGCAACATTTTTCTAATATAAATTACTTACAGTTGTTTTCATTGGATACCCGTATGGGAGGTGTACGAGTACGTGAACATTAGATTATAATAGCAATAGCAACTATGAAGAAGAAAAAAAACCCATCAACATCAAACAGGTACTTGAAATTGCACTTATTTTAATTACCTAATGTAATAAGACATTGAGAATTATGAAGGCTGCAGAAAAATATTTACAGTATATGAGTGACGATGGTTAAAGTGGTGTGATAAATATAGGAAATATAGTAATTTGGCTTATGAGCACATTGAGCACACACAAAAAAAACAAAAAATCAGATATGAGCTATGGCACAGTGAAGAAGGAAAGTGTTAAAGATTAGTAATTGATCTCTTTTGTAGTAACACCTATTAGAAATAGCAGGTCATGGGCTTGTGTGGGAAATTTTGGTCAGACCATCGTTTATATTTGTGTAAAGCAATTTGTTCGTTAGCGCAATATTGTAAAAAGTGCCTTTTTGTTGTCTTTGAGTGGGTCTGCAAACTTTTTGATGTATAAGTTCAACTCATTAATTTAATTCAGCGAGCCTAATTGTTTGAAATCGTGGTTTCTATTAAAGGAAGGAGTTCTTTTGGTTTGAAACAATCTAAATAAATTGATTGGTACAAAAATAATTGAATTTTATATTTTTATACTCTTAAATCTGAATTTTTGGAAAAGCCTGGTCATTAATATTATAAATTATTGATTATCACTATAAATATATTTAATATATAAATATATTAAATACAACCACATTTTTGAACTCAATTTTTTCTCTTTTCCTCGACTTACTTTACGACAATTTCTATAATAATTCTTTCGTTTTTGCTGATAATCTTATGTACTCCACAGTTACCTATCGTTAGCGGTCTATTTGATCGCTTTTGGTAAAAAATTGTATATAAAAAATGTCGGTACGTTTAGTATATAACTAAATATGCTACAAACTCGTCTTTGGAGCGGGAGGTTCGGTTCAAAACCCACCGAAATACAAAATGTTTTTTTTGCTTGTAAGTTGATTTGAATTTCAGGCCGGGTAATTGATGTGAACTTAAAAACATTCTAATAACTGAAATTATTTTTAAATTGGCAATTCTTCAAAATGTTGGTGCAATAGCGAGCATTTGAAAGGTTTCCATAAAAATAAAATGTCAAGCGCTGCTTTTCATGTCATTAATATAAATGTAATTGGAAGTTTATACAATGAGCCCCAGGATGGCCTCCATTTAAGTGATTAAAAAAAAACTATTGATTTTTAATTTTGTTTTTAAAAATATTTTAAATTAATTAATTTTTAGTTTTAGGTCAATTTTAAAAATTCTTAATGACAACATTTTTATACCCGTATGAGCGTAGAATCAAAAGTTATTATAACTTTGGTACGGAGTTTGTAACGTCCCCATTTAGCGTCCGACCAAATGGCTCAGTGGTAAAGGTAATGCCTTTGCAACAAAAAGTCCTGGGTTTGATCTATGTTTGGGAGTAAAATATGAAGTGTTTGAGTAAGTGGGTCGGATTCCACTTAAAAACTGTAGGTCCAGGGAAATGGTCGGCAAACCTTGGCTCATTAGCCATATGGGGCTTCTTGGATACTTGAGTTCCACAATTTTTTTTAACACAAACGCAAGAGCGAGTATACAATTGTTGTAATAAATTGTTGTAATAAATTTTTTATTTCTTTCTATAAAACTTAAAAATAGTAAAAAAAACTTCATTTCAAAAACTTTTTCAATTGAAAAAAAATTTCGTTTAAAAGTTATAGGTTTTTTCTTGCTTAGCGGAGTTCAACGGCTTGCGCTTTAGGGTTAAAATACATTTTTTTAATTTTAATTTAATAGTATTTTAATACAATTTTCAATCAGTCGGTGTGTTATATCTACACTCTACCTAAGATGGACGAAAACGATTAAAAATTAAATAACCTTAGTCACTAATGAAAACACTACACTAAATATTTGTTCAGTTGATTGGAAGACGTCATTAGTAGCGGATTTCATGCAATTTGTGACATTTTTAGTGTGTAATATTTTAAAAGTTGAGTGGCTTGATTATAAACGTCATAGCGACTCGATTACCAAAAAATGTTTTTTTATATTACTGAATTACGTAAGTAATCATTGTAATAAATAACGTTATTTTTTAAAGAAAGATGAGCCTAGTGTTGGAACAATTAAACTATTAAATGTTAAACGATTTCGAGTCTATACGACTCCAACGTCATCTCTTGCTAACTCGGAATAACAGTAGTTCCAATGTTTAGATACTAGTTCTTCCTACTTCTATAAACCGAGTTTTAAAAACTAATATTTGGCTTATTCCTTCTGGGTTTTTTGTAAAACATAGTTACATATATTAATATATATATATGTATATGATTTTTATTGTGTTTTATAAACAATACGTACTAGCGAAATAGTCCTATACCTATACCTATATCATTAACATCTAATATTTAAAAGTTCGCTCTATTATACTAGTCCTTATCTTCACGAAAGTAAATGTCTAGAATAGGCTTTATAAAGCGATTTGATTCGAAGAGATTTACACAAAGATATGAACGATCGGAAGAAGCTCACTCACGATCACGACTTTCAAGACAAATAAAAAAATAGACGAGTTGTCGCCACAAACAAACATCAATTCTTAAAAATCATAATAGTACGAATTGTATTGAAATTTGTTTACGTTTTTTTTTATTATTTTTCTTTTACTTAATTCATACCATCCTGAACAACTATAAATTACACAGCATAACCAAGCCATCACTGCCCTAGTTAACCAGTCAATCTAATTGCAAATCATTATTCAATAAAAGTGCTGACTAATATCAAATAATCACAACAATTTTCAATTTCTTCTTCAATCGAGCCCGTTAATGTTGAATTGATCGTTCACAAATGATACGCGCACAAACAAAAAAGTAAAATCATGAATTCGAAAGTGAAATGAGACCATTATTTTATGTCTTATCCAAAAACCGTTAAATCTCCTATTATATTCACATAAAACACTAAAAAAAAGGAAGGAAGAAAAAATTATGCAAACAAAAAAAACCCGCTAATTTGCAATTAAAAAAAATGATCAACCAACTATTCGTGTAGGTATATTTTTGTAGGTATGACTATAGTTCTGGGTTAATGCATACAAAGTACCTTAACCTATAAGTCTTGGCTTGAGTCTTGACTAAGATCAAGGCACTGTAAATTATTTCTACATTGCATATGAATAGTGCAACGACCATTGCATCGACCATAGTGGCATTTATATATCCACATTTCTTCTTCTATATGGTTGGCTGGTTGCGCTGCTAAGCTTTGGCGGCCACTTTCACTAAAACAAGAACTTATATTGCAATATTGGCTGCCGTGCACAGAGAAAGTTGTCTATGCCAGTGTCATGCACTATTATTATTTTCAGATTTTGTTGTTGTTATTATTTGCAGATTTACTTTTAAGCTGCATCGAATCTATTGTATGCGGCAGTTGCACATTCACGATTGTTACCAAAGAACAATGGTATTATATTTCGCTGGTTGTATAGTCGTTCTTATAAGATATTATAATTATGACTTGCGGTTCCTTGTCTTTTTATATAGTATATCTTAGCGAAATATATTAGATACTACAATGTAGGAAACTATTATTTAAAATGACAATCAAACAGTATTCGCTAGCTGGCTTATGGAAAAAGTCAAATACACGGCCGAATCTTCTCCAAATTAATTAACCAGAGATGACAAGTTCAGGCAGGAGTTGAGTTTTAAATTCTATCTGTTTAAGTTTTGAGAAAACATGAAAAAACTAAAAAAAAGGAAAAAAGTTCGTTGTCCTTACAGAATTTACTTGAACTAAATTAATTTCTATGAAATAGAAAAATTCACCTTGGCCCGAGTGGGTCAAATTCCACTTAATAATGTATGTCTAGGACATTATTTCAGGGAATAACTGTCGATTCATCGAAGGAAAACACTTCGAATGTTAAAAAAACATCTTGAAGTGTGAGAATTTGAGGAATTTGACAATTGGAGTGATTTCAATTGAAATATTCCCAACAAAATCCCGGATTAGGGTTAATTATGTGACCAGCAACCACACATTGTTAAAAAAATAACCGCTAGAAAAGAAAGAAAGGCGGTTGATTCCATCTAGTCTAGAGTGTAGTTTTAGTCTAGAAGATTCTTGATTAATATCAGAAGTTAAAACGATAGTAATTTTAAATGTGTTAAAACCATCTCTCTTCACTCACAAAATATTCATTCAACATCATTGGCCATTCAACCATTTATGGGGCAACTACAATAGATCTTTTAGGTCTCAGTGGTGAAGGGTTAATAGCCCTACAGCCTCCCCCTAAGCTAACCTAACCTAACCAACTCCAACAACCTCCGTCATCGGAATCTATCATGTACAACATCCATCCAACTCTCAATTCCAATACTACTGCAGTCCTTTGTTACGCCTTAAATCTAATGCAGTTTAGGACGCCTTCTTCTTCTGGTTCCATTTGGCTGATCCATAAGGTGCCGCTTTGCTAGCATTTCTTCTTCTTGCCTTTGTACGTGACCCGCCCACAGCTTATATTTGCATGCCTTACTATACTCACATCGCTGTACATACCTACAACTCGTGATTGTATCGACGTTTTCAAACGTTATTTTTACGTACAGCTCCATAAATATTCCGAGGCACCTAGAATTTAAAACTATCCAACAGAGGCTGTACGTCAATCTCCATCTTCTGAGCCATAGTAGAGTCTTATATATGTGTACTTCTACTTAGTAGGCGGGATCTTAGTTGTTTCTGCAAACCATATAGTAACTTCTTTTTGCAAGAACGAAGTAAACGAAATCTTGTACAACTTCAAAGTTGTACTTGCTTAATGTTAGATTTTGACCAATTCGTTTTCGAATTTTCAATTTACAAGAGTGATCCTCAACTTAAATCTTACCAATGTAAAGAAACCTTTGGCGGTATATGGTTCTAAACTAAGCGGATAGCTTTTCACGGATAGACAGGCGGATATGTATATTGTTTGAACTTAGAATTTCACAAGAATCATGATAGCATTTTCTGCGTTTCTACCACAGTCAAAGTTAAAACACCATTTGAGACTACACTCATATATGGGACGCTTCTTTGCACATCTTACACATACTAATGAAGATACTGCATTTCTAGTTTGTTATTAATAGAATAGAATAGAATATGAACTAGTGGCAGTTCCCTTGCAGAGGATAGCCATTATAAGACTCGAGTTTGTACATCAAACCTTAAACGGTTTAAAGGGACAATAGACAAAAAACTATTGTTCATAGAAACAATTTCAGATTACGTTGCGATAATAATAGATTATTATAAATTCTTATTAAACTACAATAATAATAATTAAGTAAACATAAATTTCTTTTTAAACATACCGTTTACAATACCTCGTTATTTTGCTGAATGTCATGATGGATTCGAATGGAAACAGAACCTGCAACAAATATAAAAGTTATTAAATAAAAATTTTTATAACTAATTTTATAATACATGTATCCCCCTCCTATAACACGGCAGATAGGTTCAAACATAATTATGTGTTGTACGAAACCGTTTTGTAGAAGCAAGTACATACATTTTCGCAATTTTCACATCGTGTTAGAGTGAAACCGTGCTATAGTATACCGTGTTATACGAGAATTTTTACAATTTTTTTTTCGTTTTCGAGTGAAACCGTGTTGCAGGAGGGATGCCTGTATATAAAAACTGTTTTTGTAAAAATTTCCAAAATTCACTTGAACAGTAGCGAATCCACCGAGATATTGAAATGAGTTTTGATTATAATACGTTGGGCCTCCATTATGTATAATACAATAGTTTTAGTAATTTTAGTAGTTCTTTGGTTTGGGATAAAATTACTCAAACCAGTTAAGCTCTACCAAGTTGTCACATTGACAAAAAGACGATATTCAAGAGAACATTTTCTTCATATTTAAAATAAAAATGTTCCAGACTATTAAAATGGCGACAAAAGAATACAATAAAAACTTTTTTATAGATAATAAAAAAATTATGATTTCAATTATATATATATAAACATTCCACGACCTACCGTTATGTTATTTCCAGTGTTTTTAATCATTTACTAAGCGCTAAATTAAAAAATCTGTAGAGTTAAATTTAAGATGAACTAAGGATGGGTGACAGAGATTGGTAAATCTCTTATTTAACTTTCCGGACAATACCTTGGAGACAAAGGCCATTAAAATCCCGGAACACATGCAATACATAAGTAGAGACCGCATAATATTATAGACCTTGACCTTTCGAAGAGTGTCTTGTTTAATGATAAAAATTTATGTAAAAAATTACAATTCCATGTTACCAATTATAGCTGTCTCAACAACAACAAAAAAGAGCTGATCACTTCTTCTCAAACATATTTTCAATATAAGAAATCAACAATCATCATCGAATGTGTCTTTTTTTGTCTGTTCAATATTAATTTCCCTATCAACAAATAGAAACGAATTGATGACGAAATAAATTGACTCAACGAAATTTAGATTTCCATAGAGGCAAAATACTTGAAAAAAAAAATTGCTAATAGGTATACTAATAATGATTTGATCTTAGTGCACTTTTAAAAATCATTATTAATAATGCTGTCAAAAGAGAACAACTTTATCCTTGAACGATGTATTTCCGGAACGCCATATAATGGTTTCAAATAAATTGTTTAAAAATCAACGTTGATTATTGGTTTAAATAGGTTTAAGTATCTATTTTATTAATTATTATAGAGAAAAGATAAAAAACTATAAATTTTTAATTGAAACAACGAAATGTCATTTAGTACAGGAATAATCAAAATGGCGTATATAGAAAAAGTACAAAAATTCCTTATTCGGATTTTTTAAATTGTGTTTCTAGAGAGTTATTGAAAAAATATTTCTGGACAAACATGCGAAAAAAAATTATCTTAAAATGTTAAAAGACTTTAAATCTTGAAATTGAACAGTTTCACTGAAGCAATGGAAATAATGAACCGGCTTAAACTAACATACCATTAATGTATAGTGTAAGGACTCCCTATAACTCGGGTGATTATGGTTATAGGAACATTAGGATATTTGAACATCAAAAATGATAAGAAGAAGTCAAAAATGATAAGAAGAAGTGTAAAAGCAAAGACAAAATCAGTAGGCTGATTTTGAACGCAAACGCCGTCACATATCGATAATCGACATTCAAAATACCTTGCGCTTGTGTGTGTGACATGCGTAATCGCTAAAATAGATTTACGTTGTAATATCTACATAGATATGTTATGAATATAAACAAAAAATCAAAATACTTACACTAACTGACATTCCGTTTTATACGGTAGTATTTTTTATATATAACTCCTAATTTCTAGGTGTAAACGCAAACTCTTTGATTTTGTTTTTTAACAGCAAATATTCAGCAAATATTCAGCATCTTATTTATGTGACTAATACCTTTGGAACGGGAGATCCCGGGATCGATTCCTGTTTCTCGTATGTAGTTTGAACCTTGGGCCGAGTGGGTCGGATCCCACTTAAAAATGTAGGTCCAGGGCATCATTTCAAGGAATAATTGGTTTAACGATGGAAACATTTCAAATGTTAGCGAAAACATCTTGAGGTATGAGAACTTGTGGAATTTGGCAATAAGAGTGTTTTTAAGGGATAAGGGTTGACCGTATCCTCTTTACGAGTTAGGCCAAGTCCCGCCCAGGTCTGTAGTGCGATTGATGATGATTTATGTGACTACGTTCAACTTAAAAATCACAAAACAATGGTAAATTTGTATACTATACTATATATGTGAGTTTTTCGCTTTTTCACTTATTGATATGTAATGGCATTTGAGTTCAAAATCAGCCTACAGGAAACAAATCAACTAAGTCGATATACGGGCATTTTATCGTAATATTCACTATATCGTGATTCTACTGTAGCGGTACATAATATTCAAATTGGTTGGGCATCGATACGTAATGTATGTACAAAAGGCAATCTGGCAAATTTTATCTCTTTCAAAATAAATGACCGTCAAAAATATATAATTCTTTTTATAAATCGATTTATCATTATTCTATAAATAGTAATCAAGAGAAGGTGTAAGGTGAACGCAAAACTATATCACTTGATTAATATGCTTAGACTGACTGAGTGTAGTAAATGTACTTTGTACTCATGGTATGTTATACACAATGCATAATTCTACGCATTTTACTAATTTGCATAAATGCCAAACTAGCCTACACCTAAACTATACGAGCAAATGAAAGAAGATTTATTGCAAGGTCATGTCTAACACTGTTATTTTATTTTCCTTCATATGTAATTGAAATTAAGTGTATGTGTAAATATATAAATTTGAAATTTAAATAAATAAACAAGATTGCATATAATTATACAAAATACATTTATTAAACATTAGAATTGGCTACAGGTATGGAAAAGTAGAGCAAAATTATCTTCATCAAACTTTTCATATTAATTCATTACTTCCCCAACAGATTATTTACAGAGTTATTGCATAATAAAATAATTATAATAATATTGAACTAGAACTAGAACTAAGACCGACAAAATTTATATTTTTAGTGACAAAAGATCGGAGCAAAAAAATAAACATAGCTCATTAAATAAAGACATATTTTTTAACGAAAACTCCTGCAAAAACTATAACGAGAAATATCATTTCCGAAAAACATAGAAAATTCATTATATAAATATAATAGACATATGTATTTCTTACTGGACCAAAACAACCATAATTAGTGTGGGCTGCGGTGTAGTGTATAACTTTTTTTTTTTTGCGGAACATTGAAATGAAATGTCTCTGTAGAAACAATTAGAAGCGTCTATGTTACTGAGGAGTTTATCCTCTTTAAATTAATTACTTTGAGGAGTCTGTCCTCTTTAAATAAAAATCTTAAGCTCTTTTTTTGGAATTTATCAATAAAAATGATTAACACAAATTAACTGTCATTGACTAGTATTTTTTTGAAAAAACGTTTAATAAAATCTGCTAAATCAATTAATCAGAAAATTGACTTAACTAATCTATAGACAATTTTAAACTAAAGAAATTTTCTTAAAAAACTTGATTTAATATTTTTAAAGCTACGATTAGACGGACATTAAAATGAGCTCGTGGCGTCAATTTTGCATCACGTTGTTCTCATTAAAGTCTCCGTCTAATCGTCATTGTTGTGACTCTAGTATTGATCTCATTATTAATGACGACCTTAGTGAGACAATTTTTGTGTCGTTATAATGAGACTATTTTTTGCTCGTTTGGGATTTTTAACGGATTGATTTGTAAAATTCTGTACAGCCCGCGAAAAAATTGTGAAAAATCTTCTTCCTGGCGCAGTCCTTTTGAAGTCGATTTACACAAAAAAAAATAGTCGGTACATCGACAAACGCTGGTAACTAACAATACAGCAACCTTGAACATGAACAATTGAACATGTCGCCAATAGTTCGCCGGCTAACGTGTTAAACATATTTTATGCCTTTTAGAATTTAAAGTGGACTCTGAACCTAAGATCAATTTTCGATGTCAAATAATGCGGCAACTTTTTTTTTGTTCGGATGCCAATCGAACCTAAGGAGCCCACTCCAATAACAAGCAATTACATAATATGCAGAGGCACTTTTCGGTTCGTGACGTAATGCATCTTTGTAAGTGCAAGTGTTAGGATTAAAAAAAAAATCAATCAAAAATTCTAGTAGCCGATTAATTTCGACGATTTAAGGCCTTGCATAATGGAGGTAGCAAAAAAAAAATGCATTCAAAATTGATATTTAGTCAGGCTATTAATTAATTATAATATAGAATTAATTATACTTTTCTTTATAGTAATGTCAGAAAAAACGTACCCACATTAATACATATTAAACCTGTTCTTTAATCTACTAAAATAGTAGCAGTCAGGCTGGTTATGTAAATTCTAGTGAAAATTTAAAGTGTGGTTATGTATGACGAATTATTTAAAATATTTGCAAAAACTTCCAAGTACACAGTTGGTTTTTTTTTTGTCATCTACTTTTTTTATATTAGAAAATCACCAACTTACATAATTCTTCAAGAACATAATACTACATAAATACATTTAAAAAAAAAATCTATAATGTCGCTTATTATAAATTTATATTATATTTCTAGCTTGATAGTTTATCGTGAATTATAATATATTTATTTACGGTTTTGTTGTTGAGTGTTGAGTTTAACCTCGAAATTTATCTAGCAAATACTTACTATCAAACAAAACATTTTGAAGGACTTAATATTCAAATGAAAAAGCCCGCATATGTAATGTCACATTTATTAAAGGAAATTTAATTTTGGAATCAAATAAATTTATTTTATACAATTTTAGTGTGTATACATGCACAAACAATATATATGTACAATTGTACATACCATAAACAGTGCACGTTTATTTTGTTTATTATTTTCATAGAAGAATTATGTACTACGTAGTAATTCTAAGTTGTCTTTATAATTCTTCATGAAATATAAAACAAAGCAAACTACTTCTATAGACCTTACTAATAAATAATTAAGTTACAATTAGACGGTGTCACTCTGGAATAATTTATTACTAACAGTAAGCATCATCAGATACCAACTCAATCTACAGTGGTGGGCAAAAAAAATTGTAAAAAGTCGAAATTATGTAATTTCTCCGATTTATTAGGATCGATATCTGAGAAATCTATGAATGTGTAGCGGCTAAAAGGAGTTTATTTCGTCAGTAGACTTTGCTTTTTTGATTATTGAAATTTATTTGAAAAAATTCGTTTCTATTTTTTCTTGCAAAAGCTATCAAATGTGTTTTTTCTCTTGTTTCGAGAAATTAATTTGTAATTTAATATATAATAGATTAGCAAAAATGCTACTTTTATAAAGATTAACATCAGTGTTCTAATTATTTGTGCACTACAGAATATTCTATCTATTATATTAAGATAGAAATAATATAAGAACGATCCTTATTATTTCTACAAATGTAATTATTGTTTATTTTTAAATCCTAATATTTTCTGAAAATATGAAACGGAAATAAGGACAGTTTCAGTATTTAAGGATAATGTTAATTAGTCTTATTCTGGTTGACTTTTATTATTCCAGCCATACATTGCAATTATTCAATTCTATTACTATTACTTCCACTTTTAAAGTGGAATCTGAACTCTTCGCTCTCAGTTTTACCAAAATTTCGGAATTAAATATTTATCGACTCGCATACAATAAGTGAGACCTCGGAAATTAATTAATTAAGCACCTTTTGGTCAGTTGTCAGTATTGTTTTCGTTCTTGAATAGTAAATTTTTAGATAGTTAAAGATATGGTTTAGCACCGACAATACAGTACATTTGATGTTTGACTGAGTTGAAGATTTATAATGACAGAAATCATCTTTGAAATTCAAACATTATTTTAAATGAACCAAACAAAATTCCGTTGGAAATGATAGATGATGCATAGTACATGTAAGAATTGACAGGTAAATTTGTAGGTAGCTATGATCTGAAGAAACTCCATTTTATTTCCAGCAATTACAACCTGCAATTTTTTTTCTCTGTTTATTGGATTTCATACATAACTTTTTTCTTGTTAATTTATTAATTAATCAATAATTTGATTCTAAATTGTGGATGGGATGCTAGTCTATCGTGAATGTATTATTATAGGAGGGGACTTACTGTTTTTAAGGTGGAATCCGAATTATCCGGTCCAAGGTCAAACAACGGCCTAGACAAATAAGTCATATGCCTTCTAAAAAAAAATTTTTTTCAAGAAGTTCTTAGGAACTTGACGAAACCGGGGTTCGAACCAAGCTTTCCCAAAGGATTGAGTATGATGTATGAATATAGAGCCGAATTGAAATTGGCAAAAAAATTGCACCAAAATTAAAATTTCAATCAAGAATAATGAAATACATGGGCAGTGGTGGTGTTGGTGGTAGAACTGTTTTCAAAATATTAGTTTACGACTTAGCGGAATTTGAACCCCGGACCTATCGTACGGAAGTCACCAATACGAATTTGTCTAATTTTAAAAAAAATGTGTCTACAGCAAAACTTTCTGTTGAATCTTCAATTAGAATTTGAACTGTATCATATGTACATATCTCCATTCACTTCTTTCAGTCTTATTCATTATTTACTTGATTAGACGGCTTGTCACTCATCTTCTGTATTATTCCAACTATTCATGAAATCCAAACACAAACAAGACAAATCTAGATGATTTTTTACCGATTTTTTATAGTTTTGTTATTATTGTTCGTAGTAAAAACCAAATATTTACAACTCTACGTCATTTCAGGTCGAATTAATTTCTTTTGTTAAATTTTGGTGTTTGCCGAAATATGGTTAATTTTGAAAAGAATACCCAATAAGACTTTCGTTTTAAGTAACAAATATATGTAAGTATAGGTACTTAAGTAGCAGTAATACTTTGACGGTCAGGAAATTTAAATATTGATTAATAAAATAAAGAATTTTATAATATGATGGCCACCGATTTTTTTTGATGGCCATCTATAATTCTCTGTCAACCTTTCAGGAACGTAAACTCTTGACAATTTTTTTTAAAGTTCAACCCAAGTCTGAGTCCATTTTTAATAGTAGTTATACATACTCATCTTAGTCACTATAATAATACAAAATATAATAACAAATGTGGCGCCCGAGCAAATTGTGTCATTTACGCCGGAGAATTTACCCTTTTCTTTTTTATTTTCTTCCACCAAATAACATAATTTCGAAAAAATTGGATGGTAACTACTAGGCTAGGCGACACAAAAATGAGAATATATAACATTAGTCACTAGAAACAATGACGAATTTACCATTTAGCAGACTTCTTGTAAGAGAGTGGCCCCTTTTGTAAATACTTACATTATGTATTCATTATATAATCACGATGTTGTCAAGCCAAATTTTACAAAATAAATGTGAAGTCCTCTAAAAGATTTACGAAGCCCTAGGCAGAACATGTTTAGTTTGATATAACAACTGAGACCTGCACACCCGGGATTTTCAAAAGAAAATTGAACAAAAGATATTAATTCAGAAAGGTCGATAGGTAAGGAAAAACTTCAAAAGCTAATGCGTCACATTCGAACCAAATGTATTCTTCAGTTTCGTCTTCTACAAGGTAGAAATGACAGAAGGAAATCGGCAGTGACCAGTTAAGAGCTCTGTAATTAATCTTAAGTTATTTATGTTAAGCCTCAAAAGCCTGTCCGAATTTTGTAGCGAATGGGTGGGAATAAACTTCTCCGTGTGGATTTAACCTGGTGTCGTTTTTCAATGGCGCCACTTTTGATCGTCTTCCCAGACGCTAAACAGGCAGAACATAAATATTCCTCTGACCAAAATCGATTTTAGGACTACTAGTTAGGATTGCAAAATCGAAACAATTTGACGAAAATTTTAAATTTCATTCGGAATAATATTTAATACTTTGATTTTATATCGTAACGCTACTGATGTGTTATAAAAATGAACAGAACAGTCGCATACATTTAAATATTAATACTGAAAAAATATTTTACACTATGACGAGTGCGATGAAGGCTTTCGGGCGGTGTCCCTATATCTGACAGTATATTTATTGCCAATTTTTCACATCAATACGTCGTTAACAACCATTAAACCGATTTTATATTAAGTTAATTTATTTTTTCGAAACAAAAATCATTCTATTAGCACAACAATTTACTCTTTTATACGCTATCTGCACAAACTAACATATAATCGTGCTTGTGTTTAGAATACGACCTTCATTAGAATTTAACGTCAAGAACTGTGTTTTCCGCATCTAGTGATGGCCTTTAAAAATTATTTATTGTAAGGCATACTGTAGAAATAGTAATTTTCGATAGACTCAGACGATGACGTAAGCTAATAAAATGCTTTTAGCATTTACGGTTAATTAATAAGTTAATCAGATTTTTGTTGATGTCTCTAAAATAATGTACGATGTACGAGTTTGTATGTTACGTACTCGTGCTCGTACAAAATACGCATACAACAATAATTCTTTTATCCAAAAAATATAGTAGTTTTGTTTGCTTAAATTTTTTTGTTGCTTCTATTATTTTTTTTCCAACGCTTTAAGGTTAGGATCAAGGTTGCATTCAAAAACGCAAAAATACAATATATGAGAATATTTAATCTTTTTCGTGATTTTTTTTTTTTTTTGGTGTGTGGATATCGTCGTGTATTTTATTAGCGTGTAGGTACTTAGTTGCAAAAAGCAAATTTTGAACGCTTGATCTTGAATAAGTTTAATACACAAAAAAAAAAAAAAACACACACAAATTGCCTTGATTTTGTATTGTGAAAGTTTAGGCGAGTTTTTGCATTGATTTAAAATATTCTACAAGGATAATATAACTTGTTTTTTAACCTTGTTATTGACAATTTTAGATTTGCTTACTTACCTATAAAACTTGCTATATAGTATGTACAAAAAAAAATGGTGAGTAGCTGGCTTTTTACATGCGTCTTTTTAAAATTTCAATAAAGAAAACACAACATTAAATAACTAAATTGGAGTAAATTAAGGCAGGTGATCTGCAGTACCTATGTACAAATACACGTATTATATACATTTTTATTAAATTCAATTTACGCAATAATCGCAAGTTTTATTTAGATTTTATGCAAATCAATCTCTTAAATGTCAACTACCTGAATACGATGCTGAACAACATAATAAACTATGTAATTATATATGGATGGATACATTTCTTGTTGCTTTTACTTTTAAGCATATTGATTAAATATGCATAATTTGGTAAAAGAATTGATAAAATGAAATAAGCCTAATGAAACATGTATTTCATGTACTTTCTGCTGCGTGCGAGTCTTTATTTATTAGCGTTTGACCTTTGATCTGATATAAAGGTATAGGCAACTATTTGAGATGATAATTTCTGTAGATTTCTACTTAATAAAATAAATTTAAATAATTACGTTACGTTTCGTTCAGTTTAAAACATAACTTAATTCACATTTAATTTCAGAAGTGGGATATCACAGCAAAAGTAAAAAATGGTAAAGGCGTTTGAAATCCTTTCAAGTTGTTATATGTACTCGTATATTGATTTCGTGCTTGCCTAATATTTCATCCACAGATAAATATTAGAGTTTTGCAAAAAATCGGTATAAAGAGAATATATGTTTGTATGTAAGTACATGTACACTACAGGTGACTCAATTTCCTAAGATAGTAACCCCTTGTTGATGATATCGGTTAAGTGCCCGAGTTGATGCACATTTGGGCTCAGAATCTTCGATAAATTCTTCACTTTTTGTCAGATGTTTTCCCATAAGCATCTTTAATGTACATATGTACGATTCCAATCGTGGTACATTAAATAGAATGAGGGTTGAGGTTGAGCAGCGTATGTAAATATTGCATTAGTCAACCGGAAACTACTTTTGGCATACGGTATACAGAGAAGATTTTAGAACAATCAAACAAGCACAACTTGTCAAGGTATTTCGTAAACATAAACTTGTCCAAGGCAAATAATGGAGTGGAAAATATTCTGTCCTCAAGAAAACCTTATCATTATGATCAGTAAAATTGAAAGTACAGTTTTATTTCGCGCATTATATAGTTTTTCATATTTCAATGTAAAGCTATTAAATATGAATTGACAAATCGATGGTTATTTGAGAAAAGGCCCTAAACCCTTATTTTTCAAATTTTTAGGAGCGTGAAAAAACTAAATATTTTTACACACCATTTTAACGAAGAAAACGTTTAAAAAGCGGGGAAAAACCAAATATTCTCGTGAAATGTAGTAAAATAATGCCACCAGATAGTGTAAAATATCCTAAATTACCAGATTTTATAAAAAAAACTATTTTTGAAAAAATTCATGTTAGGACCTTTTCTCAAATAACCATCGAAATACTACAGAAAATATAATATTCATTATAATTTTCTAAGCGGTTAAGTAGAAAATTTTGGTCACTTTTGAATGAATACCAACTACGTTCATATTTTATTTAATTAAAAAAAAAACTACTCTCCACAACCGCATCCACTTCAACGAAAATTACATACGCATTACGCATTCTTGTACAACTTTTGCAATTATAACATTATACTTATACACGATTATTTATGTATCCAACTTATGTATAATAAAAAAAATTACCGTTAAAAAATCACCATATTTAACATCGACAGCAAACACATCACCAAGAAAAAATATTGCCAAATAAAAAAAATCACCGACAAAAATATCACAAACAAAATTATCACCAAACCAAAGTATCGCCAAAATTAAAATATTTAAAATTAAAAAAAAACAATTGTTAATTGAAAAAGGACGTAACTCTAATTAATTTTAGTTTTTAATAAAATTAAAGATTTCTAAGAATTTGTTAAAAGATTTCTATTTTATATTTATTATTAAAATTTAACTCAACAAATGTAACATTTTTAAACTTAACAATCAAAATGATTATTAATATTTTTTTTATTAGCTATTAATTTTTGCATTTGCGATACTTTTGCTTAACGATATTTTTACTTGATGTTATTTTTGTTGGTGTTATTATTGGAGCAATAATTTTGCTGGCAATATTTAGACGCGGGATACCTGAAAAAACAGACGAAAATTAAATTTTGAAAAATTCGAAAATATAAAGAATCAATTTATAGCCAATGTTTAAGAAAAAAAAAGCAAAGAATCAAGGAGACATTTTTAATTCAAATTAACCATGCAAATTAATTTATTCAAGCGACATGTATGTGAAATATTTTAAAATTTAAAAAAAAAAATGTTTCAACTCCAATAAAAGTATCAGGAAATTTTTCACAGTGGCGAAACATCTATAAAATATACATAAAACATAATGAAACTATATATCTTTTGAATATATCTGAAAGAGTACAAGTCGAGTTATACTCAAATCGATATTTTTACAAAATTTAAATTTATCGGGCAAGACGAACATTTTGGTGTTTTTGGTACCTCAAAATATTAATTATTAACAAAACTATCGTCATTTGTTTAAACAGTATAACTCAAAAATTAACTTTTTTTTATACATTGAATTTTACTGTAAAAGTATAAGACAACTTATACTGTTTTATAAAATTCTACTCTAATAAATAGTGAGATTCCATATACATAACTTATATCAACAACTCTAAAAAAAAATTACTTCACGCACCAACTAAGCGTTAACGGTACTTTTATCGAACATACTGGCTCTCACCACAAAAGCAGTTGTTTACAGAAATAGAATTAATTCTAGGAAAAACAGAAAACGTCTATACTAAAGTGCTACTTCACAGTAGTCAGCACCAGGGATGGGAAAAACACAAAAAAAAGATGAAAACTACATAAACTACAAAAATATGTAAAATTGGTTTTGTAGTCTA
>JANSTT010016724.1:0-20297 GCA_026745375.1 Platyura marginata | reverse complement strand
TAATATAGGCAAATTCAAGGGGAATGAAAAAACTTCGAGTTATGGAGGAATTCGAGTTATCGAGGTTGCACTGTATTTGTATATACCTACCTACTGTTAAGTCTGGTCTATTTCCTCTGAATATAAATATTTACCTAACTAATATTGGATGTTTTTTTGTTAACTCTATATATAAAGTCTTTACCTAAACTCTGGCATTAAATTATCTTTACGCATTTATTGATTGAATTTGATAGTATATTATGTATAGCTAGCTATGTATAGTATAACCAATTGAACTTGAGGAACAATCTCATTATATCATTAAAATAAATCTGATTATTTCGCATGATAAAATTTCTTGATATGAATCATGTTTGTATTATATGCAATTGTCTGAACCACATAGAAATAACAATGTCATACCATTCCATATAGGCTGTACTCTCAAAGGCTGCAGTCTAAAATAAATTCATGGATTTCATTGTAAATTAGAGATAGGAGGATGTTAGTCTATTGTACATGGAGAAAATCTACTGTTTTTACGGGAGAATTCGAACTATCTGCTTGCCGTGGTCAAATATCGCCCCGACAAATAACCCACAATGCCTGCCATTAAAATTTGTGTTTATTTCGTGAGTAGAATTCAAACCCGGAGATCTGGTGCATGGTAGGCTATCCACTGTCTTAACCACCAATCTAACGATTTAAAGTAACCTTGCTATACACAAATGTTTTAATTTAAGTCCACAGACTCTCACCCATATTTGTTCTATTTAAATTCTACTCGTCATTACCATAACCAGTTTTACATTTATAACATCTAACTCTAGCTCTAGATCTAACTTCGACGCACACCTTCCAATGTCATGATGTTCTCTGTGATAATGTTAATATCTTTAACTGTAACTTGTACACATTTCAAAAAATTCTCTAGAAGACACTGTGTACAAGAAAATAAATAAGGTAACTTAAAGGTATTTTAAGGCTCTTTATTTGTTTATTAGATTCTTAATCCTTTTTATTTTTCTGATCATTGATCATGTCAGAATCAAAATCAATGTCAGCATATGTGATTTATTGATTCAAATCGTCAAAATTCGAAGATTTAATTGAATTGCAAGTGATAAGAAATTTGTTGCGTTTCCAGGATAATTCCAAAAATGACAATAAATTTATTTGGACTGCTATTGGTCCAAATGTTGATCCAGGTGTTGATTGCCTGTAAAAGTGTGAAATTTTTCAAGCGTTCAAATAATTAACGTTTGCTACTTTTGCGAAGAATTTTTTTAATTTATATTAAAAATAAGTTGGATGTCGTACTTATGTTTAATTTCTAAATAGATAACTTGTATGTATGTATCTACATCTGTATGTAGGTATATAAAAATCTATGAAGTTCATATTAAAATTAATAAAATTTAAACAATTTTAGCTGCTAGCTATTGCAATAAATAATAAATTATTTCAAAACGTTCAGAAACAATCTTTTAATCTGTTCGGAAATTTGATAAGCTTTATGGGAACAGAATAAATTATGAGGTGTAGCCGCAAGCTGTTCTATTTTTCTTGTTTCTAAACTTAAACGGTAACATTTGAGATCGTTTCGACGTCGCATACCTAACTTGTGGAGTGGTGTATATTATAAGTATATATATACGATTGAAGCATCTTGTATTTTAATTTTAAGTTTTGACGAAGGAAATTTGAATATAAAATGTATTAGATAGGTATATGTATAAGTATATAAGAAATGCAAATTGTGTTAAGTGTTCTGAAGATGATTGTTTGACACTTTAAAACTTCCCTATTGGACTTACATTGTTGTATGTTCTATAATCTTCTTGTTTTTGTTTTTCTTGTCATAATAATATACTTAAATACCAAATATATTTTTGATAAATTAACATTTTATAGTATTTTGACCATGACACAAGTGTCTCAAGGTATTTGAAAATTTAAAACAATACAGTGTTGGTCGATAGTTTAGAATTGAATGATTCGTTACTTATGTATGCGTATGTATCAAAATGTGTGGTCCAGCATTTTGGCAGAAAATTTATACGTAAACTTTTTTGGAAAATCTCTATACCAAAATTATGTAGTTGTGTGTATGGAACGACTGACCAAAAAGCTCAAATCGTCAATGTTTGACTATGGATAGAGTAATATGAAAGATGATCGAGATTTATTATAGTAGCTCTGTCAACATGTTTAATTACACACATTTCAAAATGCTATCTACCTTTAAATTTATCTTGCTATCAGGTACGAAGCGTCCATTTTTTTTTGTAGAAAGAAGCACTTTCACTTAACATATTAAATTATTGTACGATCTATTTTAAGAGAAAATTGGACTAGATTAGATGCGATTTTAGACTGCATTCCATATATAAAAATAAATTGATGTACATTTTTTACTTTATATAGAGATTTGTAAAGGTGTAATCTTTAAATTGTATTCCGTTTATTATGTGTGAGACTTATTTGAGAGGACATATATTAACTGATAAGCATTAAGGATTTTGAATATTTATATACGAAAACACTCTTTCCGTTGCATGTTAGCTGAATTCGTGACTGCTATCAATCTTATAACCGAAAATGAATAAATTAATCTAATTAGTGAAATACTACAATAGTTCAATTCCAAGCGTTGTACATGATTTTTCGAAATAATCGAATCGACATGTTTTTTTTTAAATAATGCTCTATATAAGTAGAGGAACGCTAACTCAGAGAGAAATCAAAATATAAAAACTATACACATCTGTAATAAATATAATTGAATCAGATTATACAACTCTTCCTATAAGACACTAAATATTAAATATTTTAATAAGTTTTTAATTGGCATATCATTTTAAAAAATATATTTTCCTGAAACTTTTTTGGACGAAATTTCATAAAAAACTTTTGACGTCAAAAAATAAGTCCATTTAAGCTTAAAGCCTTAATAATTAATAAAGAAAACAATACGTATAATTTGATTTCATTTATAAAATTGAGCAATTAAAATTTCTTTTTGCAAACAATAAAATCCAGTCTGCTGGCCTTAGTATACCTACAATATACATAGTTAGATAATGTATCCACTTTGTATATTACCCTACTTGTGCATTATAATAGGTGTATACTTTCTTCCACATTAGTACTTCCTTTTAAGTCTTTAATTAAACCATAAGTATATTTATGTAATGTAAAGCAATAAAATAAATAAAGCATATTAGTACTACATTTGATGCTGTCATAAGAAGATTTATTTTAACCTTCTCAATTTGATAAGTGGGATATTTGTCTTTCTTCATAATAAAATTGAACTACAGCCCATATAGTCATATTTTTTCTATCATTTTATATGTGAATGTGTACCTAATACGTAGAGTATGTTTGGTTATTATTATGTATAGAGAGAGAATTATATAAGGATTTTTTATATGCGCAGTTTTTTTTTTTTAAGTCATTTGATTTTGTTTTTAATCAAGTGATCATTAAAAAAAAATTTCACCACTTACATATAAATGTGGGTTAAGTATCTACTCACCTATACCATTTATATACCTACATATTAAAAAATATTTTCTTCTTTATACGGCTCACTTAAATAATCCGATTCTAATCATAGAATAGATCTCTTGGAAGAGAATATTGCTTAATCAAGTACAACTATTATTTTTCCACATAAATGCGTTTCCAACAAAAGCAATCAAAACATGTCCAAAACATACGGAGAAGCTAAAAATAAATCCATATCAAAGCAATCAGTTGAACGACGAACTGTGTAACTTTTAAATATGTAGAATACAATTTTGGCGGCAGCTATCATCGCAAATTTGTGCCTATAGAGAAGAAGTATAGTACATATTATACATATGATACATACATAAACATATGTATGTAGTATTTTGAAAGATAAATAAATTTCCAATAACGATGGAAATTTAGTGATTGGTAAATCTAGCTCTGGTTAGATTTATATGAAAATATAGTTATGTTTTCAATAATTAATTTTCGGGAAGCGAATTTAAATAATCTCTCTTTTGTATTTTGAAGTCAACTTTTTGTAACCGTTAAGCAATTCAGGACACAAATGTATTGTTAACATTTTTTTAAGCAAATAAATAGGGAGTAACTGTAATACTTCTAACATCATTGAGTGTTTGATGGAGAACATTATTTTGAGCCCACAATTTATTTTTTTGAACACCACCTAATAGCAACTTTCATAATAATGGTTTTAATCCCATGCACATTTTGTGCAACGTAACGTAAAAGACAATGCTAAGAAATAGTTAGTATGGTAAGCTACTGATACTATTACTGTTACACTGTTCAAGCCGTCATAAGAAAAAAGACGCGTAAATAGGAAAAATAGTTTAAATATTTGTATAATTGCATGGTATACCTATCTTACAGAAGGTAATAAAATAAATAAAAAAAAAATAAAAATAATAATAAATAATAAAAAATATTATCTAGTATTGTGAGGGAAGGAAGCAAAAAGTTTGTCAGGTTTATTTGAAGATTATTTATTAATTGTAAGAGCAAACATTGCATTCGAATGTTTTTATGTAATAACTCATAAAATGTGAGCAGAACGTGCAAATTTTTTTTTGGACATTAAATAATAAAAATTACAGAAAAATGTTTAAAAATTTGGAATTACTAAATTTGGAATTACTAACTTTTACTTGCTTTCTGACAATTATTTTAATTCAACGATTTTTTTCCTACGGTTGATTGGTAGGTTTGCGATATTATCTGAAATAATTTAATAATGTGAAAGGCTTAACGTTTTGTAGGTATAATTCGACGTCAAAATACAATTTAATATTCATATGCGATTATTACAATTAATTAAATACCTAGCTATGAATGTAAATATCTAGGCACTTGACTTCCAATTCTATACACACACAAAAAAAATAAAATCCATAAGCTAGTAATACCATCACTAAAACGGCCCATTAAACCTATTACACAACCGCCCTTGCACAACGTTCTCTATACTTATTTTAATCTATGTCATAACCATAAACGATTATAACACCTTACTTAACACCAATGGTACAAATACATTATATTTCCCCAGTTTCAGTTTTATATATACTATATACTGTTAAGCTTTTATGGGATATTTTAGATATTTCCCCTCACAAAGAAAAGGCTTGTGATGAAAAAAATCCTTTTATCAAAGTTAAAATACTTAATTTCTCCATTTCACCTGTACCATATGTACGTATATACAGCCATATAAAAGAAATACTTATATATACATATATATACATATATATATATATATACAATATATATATATATATATATATAAATAAAGTATATATATATATACTGTCTTCAACATAAAATAGGGGAATTGGTTGCGCAAGAACTCACGAGAGTTACATAGATGATCGAATATTTTTGATGGTGTTGTTGTTGTTGTTGTTGTTGTTGTTGGTGTTGTACCTAAAGATGCAAATACATGAGAGCTTTCAAAGCATATAACGGTAGTTAGTTTGCTTTAAGCTTTAGAGCGGTAAAGTTCTGTTTTTAGATAAAATATATCACAACAATCGCAGTGTATATTATAGTAGAATAAATTATTTTAAAATGTTCTATTCAAATTTTATTGATAAAATAATAATAATTCAATGTTTAATGTGAATGTCTTTTGTAATGAATAATTTCCAAATATCTATCCATTAGACCGCATACGGCATACTGACTTATAAATTGTAAATTATCCTTAAGATGCTGTAAAAACAAAGATTATTCGGTCATTTATGATATTATGTGTATCTGTATATATGTAGTGGAAATCATCAGTTAGTTCTATGAAGCCATGATATTCCAACAGGTGACATGGTTACTAATTTGTCTGAATTTACTTGTGGTGATTAGAAATATTTATTGTTGTTACTGAGTGGTGTTTTTTTATGTTATACTAATAAAAAAAAATGGAGGCTATGGATACGGATATTGAGTTTGATATAAAGCTCTTAACAACAGGATATTTCGATGGAACAACGGTATGTTAATAAATATACATATTTTGATTGTTTTTGATTAAAAATATTTGTCTATGTATACAAGGGGAATTACCCAAAATATTTTTCTAAATAAATAATTTTTTTTTTTTTCATTTTGCTTTTAAAATTGATCATTTTATTTTAATGTAGATATGTACAATTGGTATGTACATATATAAAATGACCTTTGTATAATACTTTGAATATAATTGTTTAAAGGTGGATGAAAGACTACGGTAATTTATTAATGGAAATATATGGTAACTTTTTGTCATTTATCTCTATAGGTACACACACTTTTCTTCCGAAGAGAAAAAAGACCGATGATAATTATAAAATTTACCTTCGACCCATTATAATTATACCCGACCATCCCTTTTTATAAAAAAAAATTACATTATTTACCTGAACAAATTAGTAAACAGGGCGAGGAATTTGAATTTCAGTTTAGATAGGATTGTGTTTGCATTTCGAAAAAAAAATCCAGATTTATATTACATTACGAGCAAATTTTAACCCATTCAGTTCGTCTGATTTAATCATACAGAATGAACATTTTAATTTCAGATTTTTAAATTTAAATTTAAATCACGGTCCAAAAATATTTAAACAATTCCCAAATTAATGTAAAATTAAAAATTGTTTGAGAGAGATTTATACACGAAATGATTAATGATTAATATTGAAACAATAATTTAGGAAATTCCACCATGAAATGACGTCAAATACACCCAATTTCCAATTAATTATTATGTTAAATATAATGACAAATTTTCCTCTATTCTATTCGGGAACAGGTAGGCAATTAACTAAAAAGAATTCTGGCATCAGTTGATTGATCGACTATTTAGCACAGTTTTTTTTTATACTTTGAATGGACGATATATGAAGTTTCAGAGATCACATAAAAGAAGTTAAGTAGATTCATGTGTCTTTAGAGCTACTCGTATATTATACATACATATATTATGTAGGTACTAACTGTAGTATTAGGTAGATACATAGAAATTAGATAGCTTTTTTTGTATTAAATCATTTGTCCAAATTTTGATGTCATCATCAGTCATTTGTCGTTTAAACACATATTTTAGTACAATTTTTGCTCCATAAAAAAATGTTGATAGATGTCCTAAAAATATATTTTCTTCCTTCTTTTTAAAAAATACTGGAGTTGAGAATGATAATTTTTAAATTTCTAAGGACTCAAATTATAAAATTCCATATTGATTGTCCCAAAAACCATTTTTAATTTTTCAAAATATTTTAACGATTAAATTTTAGAAACAATGGAGATAATGTTGACATTTTTGACAAATTTCAGTAATATTTGTGTTATCTGGAGGTTTGCTGATATACATACATATATATTAGAGGTACATATACAAGAAGTATGTTACAAGAAAAAAATATTCACAATTCAATTCAATTTAACCCTACACTTTTATTTTCCTTCAAATGAAAATTTTCAACAATTTTTTGAAATGCACAAGTTTTAATCTATTTTTGAGAAGAGAAAAACAAATTTTTATTATTGCCACATAATTTAGAAGTTACCCATAAAAATAATGCAAACGAGCGTCCCGTTTTTATTAAGTTTGTTTAAGTTTAGCCAAATTATCTATACTTTTGTTTCTGTCTAGATCTATTAATAAATTTTCTAATGTGGATTTCGTTATTTTAATTTGATTTTTTCATTAAAAATTCTCATTCCATCGATGGGAAATTTATTTGCCAAAAAATATTAATCTCAAAATTAAAAGGGACAGAATCATAAAAGGAAGTTAATTTCCGCTTATAGTATAAATGGGTTTCAAATACGTTACAATGTATATATGTAAAAGTACAGGTTAATAATTACAGGCTATAAGTAAAATGTTGCTTTTCATTTCAAATCAATTAAGTCTAATGTAAAGTATAAAATTAATTTTTGTGTACTTTTCAAACATATTTTTTCAGTCGTTTTTCGTTTCAAGAAATATAAACTTGACAGACAAAATTTCCTTAAATCAATAAACATTTTCTATATGTATACTTACCTAATGTTTACAGAATATTTGCGATGATTATAACATAAATTTGCTTACACAAGTAATGTACAAGTTTTTTTTTTTTATAATTGTTAATTAAAATGTTACCTTCGTTAATTATCTTAAAATACGGAAAAGTTATAGATCTTATAGAAAAGCAAGCAGGAAAGATAAATATCTGCATATGAAATTTTACAAGTTTATAAAGAAAGTTATTGAATGAATTGAAAATACCTTTTTCAACAAAACTGGTCGATAATTCAATTAAATAATTTTGTAGTTTAATGAAGGATGCAGATTTCAGCTATTCGTTGATTTACAATTCAATTACCAACAGTTTATTGTTAAACGAGTCAGATAGTCTTGATATTTTAAGGTCATGCTAGGTTGTCTATCGATTAGCCATAATTTCTAAGATTCTTTTTAATGTTATATTTGTTTGTTTGTTTGTTTAGCTTGTTTTTGTCCTTGGTGGTGGTGGTTGTCCTAATATTCAACTGACTCTATTTTCACAATAATTGTCAAATATTTCCTTCAACATACAATTCCATTTACATGGCCTAGTCATCTTAAATGTAAACAACTGTACAATTTTCTAATAATTTTGTATCCCACCAAAATACATACAAAAGTGTGATAAGATCACTGCACTCCCATAGCAAGTTTCATTGGTACGTAATTCGGTCTCAATTGTTACGGAATCTACTATTTTTAAGCTGGAATTCGAACTAACCGTGTTCAGGTGAAGCACCGACCCGACAAATATTTTTCATTGAAATCTTTCTCTAAAAAAAACTACCAGGAAATATTTGTTCAGATCAGGATTTGATCCTATCAATTTAGATCTATCAATTTAGTTATTGTGTCAAATTAGAAAAATTTAGAATTCATTTTTTTTTTCTGTACTTTAATTTTATTAATTTTTTATTTTAATTTTATTAATTTTTCTAATTTTAAGTTTAATTAATCTAATTTTTATAATTATTTCATTATTATAAAGTTTTTTTTTTTAATAACTTTAAATTATATTTTTTTTATTCTATACATATACACATGCATTATTAATATAAATAATTTATCCTAATTATAATAAATAAATAAGGGAAAACGTATAGTATCATCTCCGCAGGGTAAAATTATCTCATCAACGCTTCCGGCTATTTTAATGTAATTTATCTATAATGTTACATTACCTACTACTATATTTCACTTACAGGTAACTACTATATACTATACTATATATACATATGTATGTATGTAACTATGTACATAGATATGTATTCCATAAATTACACATAAAAACTTAAAATAGACTATTCAGATGCTGTGTCAAATAAAACATATTTAAGTCAATATTTGAAACTGCTAATTAATTAAAAGTGTTTATGAAAACATCTCACAATTATATTATGCTAATTATCAAATTTGTCTAATTTAACTGCTAATTAAAATTTGTAGTTTATTTGTCCGCTCGTGTTAATACTGTACAATGTACATAATAATATTAATTTCTTAACAATAAAATGTAATGCTTTAAATTTCAACATCAATGTGAGATTCTATTTACGTCAATTTAACATTCGATCTGGCCCTATCTTAGTCCTTTGTTTTTGTAATGTGGTCTGCTTAATTTTCTTCTCCTATTATTCCAAATTTTAATTAATTCCGATTTTCATAAAATATATTTTTTACATAAAGTCGCTAGCACAAAAAGTTTGGCTTCCTTTTTTCTTCTAACTAACTAGAGCTTAAAAAAAAGAAAAAAAAAGGTCTATAGAAATTTTATTAGAAATTAATATTAATTACCTACATCCTACATACATACAGTCATGCCATTGCTCCCCTTTCCTTGACAATACATTCTAGCAAAATATTATATAGACACATTATCATAATGGCTATAGAACGGCGAGACGCCGCGCCGCCGCAAACGGCTGCATTGATAATAAAAAAATGTTCCATAATTACAGCTGATATGCATATTATAGGTATATCCATATATGTATGTATGTATGTATGTAATCGGTATATAAGTGTGAAACATAAAAAGCGTTTAAAAGTAAAGCCGTACATTGTCCAATATGTTTTTTTTTTTAAATTGGTGGTGGCGGCAACGGCCAACGGTAGCGGCGATGGCGGGCAAGAAAAATCTTTTTACTATACCATTATCGGATATATTCAATGACAAATTGTGATTTATAAACGGATGATTTTGCTGATAAATTTTGTACGACCCAGTAAACATTTATTCTGGCGTGTTATGTTCTTATAATATACCTTATGTAGATATATGAAAAGCCCACAACATATTATGTTTATGTTCAGTCACTGTACATTCTACAATGTACAGAATGGAGTTTTGTCGTTTATTGATTCGGTTATTTGGTAGATAAAATTATATTTTTATAGAAACTCTGTTATTGAATATTATTATGTATTATGAGTATATTGAAGTGGTATAAAAATAATTTTTACTAAAGTTATTATTCAATTTATAAATATTTTCCAATTGAATCGTTGAAGTACGTAGTTGCAAATCGAGCACTATGAAAGTTTATTGCACAAACTTTTTGTATAGAGACGATGTTCAAAATACTTACAATATTGGAAAGAATTTTCTCAAAATGTATTTGAATTTGAAAAATGTATTTACCGAAACTATTATGTATAGAAAATGATTGACATACGTTGATAACTTCACATATTGAGTTTGATTTATTTTCTTGTTAGAATTTATTTTGTAGTATAAAATGACTTTCAAAAAATTGACACGGTCATTCAACGGATGATTTAATTTACTTTGTATTTTACTTTGACAGATAACCCTAAAGACAAAGTGGAAAAGGCTATCAATGCATAATTACATTTTTCATTAGATTAACTTTCTAGTGGAAAGAGCGAAAGAAGGAAATTGGGCTAAAGCCTGACGGTTCCAATTGTACGTTTGGGATTTTAAAAGAATATTGTAAATTCGATGAAGGAGAGGAATTTTGAATAATGAAAAAATTAAAAGTATTTTCACATCGTATTTATGATAGAGGAGGGGATTAGAAATAATTAATTAATTATTAATTAAATAAAACATTTTAAAGGTTTTAAGTCGTACTATATAATTGAATGATGTTCATAGCGACAATGGGTTTTTTTTTAGATTCCCATTTTCGCGTTATTAATTATTTATATTCGAAATATTTATTATTTAATTTAAATTCCTAACAAGGGATACTTACGTATGGTGCTGTAAACTGTTATTAATATTTTATTTGAGTTAACAATTTCATGTTTTATTACATTCGGTTTATTTTTAAACAAAAAAATGTTTTATTACATTGAGCGTATTTTTCCGCTAATTATTTTTATACAAAGGATTTACATTTGTCGGTAAAATATCCTAATTGATGAAGTTCAGAAATCCTTTTATTTAATTTTAAATAAAATTTTATTCCATTTGGCACATGGTAGTTCAGGAAAAGGCCATTAGTATGTACCTACTTTAGATGTTTTAGTTTAAATACATATGTAGGTTAGGTTAGGTTCTCGTAAATCAGTCGGATGACGATTGTAAGTGAAAGAAAGTTTTTATTATTATTATTAAAAAGTAGTTAGTTGAAAGTAGATAAGTTTTAATAAATCCAGTAAATTTTCCTTTTTAAATAATATTTTAAAATCTAAAAACATATTAAACTAAGAAAATTATTTAGAATAACAATATTTAAATGATTATTAAATGTCCAAATCATCTTATTATTTCCTTACAAAAAGGATCCCCCTTCAACGATCGACACACGTCGGTCCTCAGTCACAGAGGGATCACGGTCGATTATACAACTATAGATATAAATAAAGTAGCTACAAAATATTCTTTATTAATTTAAAAAAATATTATATAATTGTAAATATTGATCCTCTGAGAAAATTATTTTCATAATAAATAACCCTTCTCTGCCGCAAAAATATTTGGTATGCAAATTACTGCTTAAACATTTAAACATTTCGCAAACTTAATTACATAGATAGTATATAGAATGTACATATATTGTATCTGTATGTATATATTGTGGAAGAAATATTTGTCTTAATTAATCTTTTCTATATGAACACATGATTATGTTATGCAATTTAACTAAGATTGCATTAAAAAAGCAATAATTGTACACAAAGTATATGTAAGGTACCTGCGGGTAATAAGGCCTGTCGGGTAATAAGGCCTACGAAGCCAAAAACGTCTAAAATGCACGCCCATAAATTAAAACTCCACACAAACACATTCGTTAGAAGTAGACAAACTGATTTGTGTGTATTGTCCATCGGCTGCTCCCCTGCCGCCTTCAGAAACGTGGTAGGTATCGTAAATTAAACATACTGTCACTCAAATACTAATATTTCTTAAAAAATTGTTTTGTTGTCATTTTATAATCGTTTTTTTCATTTAATGTATTTTTAAAAATGTTTCTTATATTTTGAGGGCTGGCGGGTATTAAGGCCTATCATATGATTTCATGAGGAGTGCATTGGTTTATTATCATATGAATGTCGTCATGTTTTTCAATTATTTTATGTTTAAATTGCTTTAGATATTTGATTTTTGATCTCAACCACCAAATATAATTATAATTTTTCATGTTTTTCAGATTTTTTATTCATAGGCCTTATTACCCCCGCCCATAGTATAATAAGGCCTATTATCGGTACTTTTGAAAATGTTTTATTTTCTTGTTATTAAAGGTAGAAATCCCATTTTAAATTTATTGTTTATTCCTACAATACTTGTAAGATTTATTAAATAAAAAATCGTTTTATTATCTATAATACTTTTAATTTTATTTCCAAATCTTTCTTAGGTAGGCCTTATTACCCGCAGGTACCTTACATCTCAACATCTGTACAAAACCATAAATATTGCATACTCTAATAATAGGACATTTTACGTCTTATGATTATTATATCGTAATACACCTCTCCTTTATTGTGTTCGTTCGTTCAGAGCTAATTATACCTTTTCTAAAATATAAGTGACCGATTATTTAGATTTACATATATAAAGAATTGTGCTCTTTGACTTTTCTCTAACTTGGCAATACTCTAATCATAATAAACTTTATTTCTTTCAATATTATTTTTCTAAATTTTTCTTAAACCATCAGGTACGAGTACAATAATTGCTATCAAAATCTCTGTTTCTCTTACTTAGGTATAACAACTATCACATTCAAATTAATTAACTTCTTATTAAAAGCTTAATTTTGTGTATGTAATTAACTCAATTGCTGGTTTGAAGTAGTAGATTTATTATTAGATTATTATCTTCATATTTCCATATATATGTCTATGAACCAAATTGACGCGTTTTATGTTTGACTTGAATTTAAATTTAATCTACAAACAATGCTCAATCTAGAAGATTCTTCAACCAAATTAACTTTATTGTTTGTCTGAAATCCTGTTGGCGTATTTGTTATTCTATTTATCCTCGAAAAGCTCAATGTAATGTAATTCAATTATATTTAAATAAATTTATCGATAATTTTTGATGTTGTACTACCAGCTACTTATTAGAGGTGTTCCAATATTTTTAATATTTCTTCAAAATCAGTGAAATAGAAATAAATTATCTGACAAATTTGTCACGTTACAATTTTCATTTATTTGTATTATAAATGAAAGTGGCGAACGTAATGGGCACCAATTTAATAAAATTAATTGTAAAATTAAAATAATTTTTTATATTTATTTTATATTTCATTTTAAATTTATTTATTGCGGTATTTGAGCGAAACTCATTTGACGTTCGTCAGCACAAATGATTAAAAATTGGGGCTTATGTTGTTTAAATCAGAATCATTGTGTTTTAAGGATTTTGTAAAAAAAAGATTTTTCGTTTAAATTTTTTTTTCATATTCCACAAAGTTGTAAAGTATTAAAGAAATACAGAACATTAGTATCTACTTATAATTATAATGTAACTAAACAAAATAAAAAAAAACCTTTCATTATTTTTTAAGCTTTTTAGTAATAATAATAATAATTAAATTTAATTTCACGGGTAAAGTCGAAGTGCCGTTTTTTTATTTACGGTCTAATGATTGTACCATATTTGTAAATTACCATATGTTTTAAAAATATTTTTTTTCTTATACATATTCTTTAAATGGTTATGGACAGGCAGTGGCGAAGCGTGAGAATTATTGATCCCATCATCATTGGACTATTTTTTAAAAAAACTTACGTTATTTTTATAGAATAAAATGGAAAATTTTACTAATTGCAGGTTTTGAGTTAAAAATTAGTAAATATAGTTGTTTAACTGAAAAGTAGTGGACTCCAACAAAAACTTGTTCCAATGTTCATTTTCAAAGATTTAATATCAAATATGGCAAAAAGTAAAAAGCTTTACCTTGGATATTTTTCTTCAATCGTAGAGTATTTTTTTCAAAATTTCTAATTTTTTTTTAGATTTAACCCTTAAACGATACAAGTAGGTATGTATATCATTGGAAACAAGAACTTTGATTGGTGTATATACATAATAACGGTTTACAAAGTAATTTATTACCGATACATTCTTGTTTCGTAAGCAAAACACGTTTTTACACAAAATTTCTTATTCAACGTGGGAAAAAATCATTTGAAAATTCTAATTTTTCATCGTTGGAAAAATAAATTATTCACAAGTTTTGGTTGTAATGATTTACCTTTTTTTCCATGCTATAACTAAAATTAGACTGACACTTTCTGAGAGTTTTCTTGAAATTTTATGGCAAATTAGAATATTTATAATTTAAAAGCAAAATATTGTATACTCACAACATGGATTTAGTAGCTAATAACTAAAGTTTTGTCCCATTAAAAAGTTAAATTTTTTTTTTTGAACATTTTGATGAAGTTTTGGTAAATTAGTTTTTTACAATAACCGCAAAGTGTGTGGGTCAATTTAACAACATTTCGTCTGTGTAAAATTAAAATAAAAAGCTAAAAGAAAACTTTTTGACATAATTGACGACAATTCACATGAACATTGAATATTTCAATTACACAAGTAAGTGCGTGTCGGAACCAATCAATATAAATGTCATCGGTTTGGTAGTTAAGTATTATCTTTTAGGGTAAATTTGGCCCATATCCGTTCACCAATTGATATTTTATTATATTTTAAGGCCATCCATCAGAAATTTTTGAGGTATAGCACATTGAACATAAATTATACGGTAGGTAAATCGCTGATTAAATCTTGTCAGAATGATAAACGCTATTGTATTATTAATATGAATAACACCATGATACTATAGTGACAGATAATTTTAATTAATTTTGATATTTTTTAAACATAAAATTTAATTTATCTGACACCTTGAAATGTTTAAAAGCTGTTAAAATCACTTTACGGAATTCTTAATGTTAAATTAATTTTAAAATCACAGCACGTAAATAGAACTTCGTAACAATAACAAAAGCTGCTACCGTGTGTTGGTGTTTTGCTTTTCAGATGTCTACTTCTCGTAAATATACTTGTTACACGAACACAAGAGTTATAAAGAAATGCCTAAAAAAGTTTTCTTTAAAATTTCTGAAAAGGCTACAACATGTATGTATTTGACAATAGATTTTCCGAAGGATTTTCAAAATTGCAAAATAATAGGAACCAAAAAAAAAAAATGTTTCTTTTCATGTGGAAATGACGAGCAATATTTTTCTTCTTCGGTAAAATAAAATAATTACAATATTATAATTATATATTATAAAGTATTTTTTTGTATCTATAGATACTATGTACTTAGGTACCAGGTACGTATATACTAAAAAGTTGAATTTAAACATTCCTTTAATGTAAATAATATATTGTAATGGGGTTGTTTGTTTGTTTTTCAAAAATTCATAGATTCTAAATTTATTCCTGGTTAAAAAAAGGCTACTAAGGCTTCCACCGATTCACTGTACCTCCTGCATACAATCTATTTTTTTTTGTGAAAAACCACAATTTTGATGATTTTTTGCAAAAGTATTTTTCATATTTTTTTTCAAATTCATATGAGAATTGTGAGAAAATGGCCATATGGTATTATATGGGGGGTCATATAAGGGTTAACAAGTGCTTATAATTTGTTGCACCTTCATATGCACTACAATAAATAAATACTTTTTCGTATTCATAATTATTTCGAAATTCTGTTGTTTAGTTTGATAAAACAATTTTTTGAAAAAAGCAATCGTATAAGAGGGGGTCGAATAGAGGGGCGAATTTTGGCTATTTACAATACTAGCCGCTCTAGACATATTTCAATCAATCAAAAAACGTGTTTATGAGTTATCGTGCCCCAATGAGCGAGCAAGCGAAAGCGAACCGAATGAATGAAATTGTTATTGCTTTTTTTTTGTTGCAAAACTTTCAATTCGTGAAGAAAATTCGAAAAAAGCGAAATTTTTTTTCTTTAAATTTCTACATGAAACAAAACCTTCCACTTTAGGTATATTTCATATACCAGCAGTGGAAGCAAAACCCTTTAAACATCTGAATATTTACATATTTCTCCAAATACAACAACATTACATATGTGAACGAAAAAAAGGAATACCTACCTATAGTACATATACATACTAAGAATATGTTGCTATTTGTCCATTCTATATTCCCTAACATAAATAATGATATCCCATCGGCTTTCAACACCGATATTTTCTCATATATAGATAGACATAGACAACTCCTTATTTTATTTTTATTTATTTATATTTTATTTTCTGGATGACAAATTTTATGTCAACCCTTCTATCTGAATAGCGATTTCATCCAGAACTTATTTTTATTACTACAAAAAAAAAAGAAAAAATAAAAAAAAAGAAGAAAACGGAAAACTACGAATGTATGCACATATATGTAATGTAGGTTATATTCAAAATATTTTCTGGAGCGTATTTTTAGTTTATTTTTCAAATACTCTATAGACACTATAAATGCAACTAAGAAGTCTAAGGTACCTCTACTATACAAAAGAGTACACCTATTCCCTGTACATTCAGGACATTATTACACGCTACTACAAATCTTTTCTGCTGCCACAACTGTGTCCTATTGTTGGAATATGTTGGTATACGAGTATATAAGTATATGTTAGTTCATAGGATAACACACTTATACATCTATATATATTCAATGGTAGCAATAAGGATGGAAATAGCAATTAAATGTTCGCTTATGAGTAGGTAGCTATAGAGTATATCCTATATCTATAACCTTTAGTACCTTTTACCTTATACCTATAATAACATACCATATCGATTGAGGGTTTGCAGTACTTTACTCAGCCCCATTTTGTGTAAGAATGATTCCATCATATACTCAGAACGGAACATACTCATAATATACAGGCTGAGTACCTACCAGGAACAATTATAGAGTTGTTACGAACTGATTTATTACACTATGTCAATTTACTATTTTTAATATGAAAATCGTAGGTTGTTGACTTATTTTTTAAATGCAACCAACAAAAGAACTTATATAGGGATGGCTAACTTCGTACATATTTTTATATAAACTTTTCAGTTGAGAGAGCTTTTAACTCCCCCATCCCCCTTCATAATGCATACAATTTCTAATGTGAAACTTTGTGGTGAACATGTTGCGCCATGTTACGATGACGTATATTTTTATATGACACAGTTTTCACTTATTTTTCCGAGGTACTCGTAATGGAAAAGCAAACAAAGCGTTGAAGAAATGTTTATGTATTTTATCTTGTCGTGAATGTCGTGAACGATGCGTGTCACTTTGTAGCTTTGCATAAATGGTTAAAAATTAATTCTGTGTCGCTTTCGCATCTTATGAAAATATTTATAAAAGGAATAAGTATATGTATATCGTTTATACCTACAAGCTGAAAGTTTATTCTTTATTTATGGAGCTCATTATAATAATATATACCATATTTAATACGTAATTAATAATTCAGTTCCTGTTCTAAATACAAGATGTAGATATGCGATAATCTACAATTTAGTTTCATTTTGTTTATTTATTTATACATAAATGTCACATAACCCAAATCTTGATAAATTAATTTTAAAATCACTCATAAATGGTTTACACTCATTTAACGGTGGATATATCTAATGCTAAATGTTGTATGTAAGGGAAAACCCCTAATATTTGGTAAACTAAAGTTTTTGTGTTTTTTTTGTGAAAGTAGTGCCAGTTAGTTAGACTGGCACCTATAATAAGTTAAAATTTCATCCATTAATGGCAGAATCCCGATTAATTTGTCCGATTTTGACGAAATTTCACACAAACACTATTTACCCTCTAACAGCGAATTGGGTATTTTGTTATGAAATCAAACCTGTAGCTCAGGTAAGTAGTTCACCCAGCTGAATATATTTTTGTCAGATAGAGAACAACTAAGGCTATAAAGCACCAATAGGGTTTTTCGATTTTCCACTTCCCCAATTTTTCCGAGTCATTTCCGTACAGTTTTTTCGACTTTCCTGACCTTTGAACTAGTCCTCAAAGCTTGGTACTATATGACCCCTAAATTATTTTTAAGTGGTCCTTTCCTTCATCTACCTTTTTTTCTAAAATTGCTCTATTTTTGGGTATTATTTTACCCATTCGCCGTTAATTAGTATATATAAGTAATCTGATTTTTATATAAGTAATCTGATTTTTATAAGATCAAAAGTCATAATTAAATTAATCATCATCATCAATATTTTATTTTAGTTTATTTTAACATTTATTTTCACTCCTTACTTAACCTACTTATAAAAAAAATATACTTAAGGCTTATTAGATCTTATAAAGGGTGGATGTGAACACCTTATGTGAGAACTCCGCCACTGGTATTTCGACGACTATGTTGTGTATCATCAGCGTATAAAATATCCTTGACAACAAAGTTGTCGAAATGCGTATATGTATGTATGTTGTAAAGTAAAATGTAAATATGGACGTAAAAGAGTTTTAAGTGAAAATAAATGTTAAAATAAATTAAAATATTAATTTCGTGTCACAGGCTCAAGAAAAGAAAGTTATTATCATCATCATCCATCAAAAATTGAGAAAATAATAAAAGGAGCACTAACAAATCCTTCAAAGTGAGGGGGCATATTTTTTGTAATAATATACGTGCGTGGTAGAATTGGTTGCTATCAGTTCGTTTGGATTAAGTATATTTTATGAAAACAAACTGGGGTGCATTACTAAAAACAGAGAAAATGTGTATGTGTATTACATACAATAAGCTTAAAAATATTTTGTTCATTCATTTAAAATTACGTTAAAATTTATCATTCAAAATATTAAAATCATTACAGCATTTTTATACGACAAAATAACTATATCTATGACGGCAATTATTTAAAATATTATGGACACTTCATATCCCAAATTTCTACTAATGAAAATATTGGTTCTCATTAGAAAATGGGTTTTTAACATTAATCAACCACACTTTAAACCATATTTAATCACAAACCATTTGAAAAATTAAATTTTAATCCCTCGTGTTAGTAATCACGGTCCCTTTTTATGAATAAAATAAATACGGAACCAACCGTCTACTATTTTTGTTTTTTTTTTTTTTTTTTGTAGAGAAACACCGTTTCACAAATTGGATTATTCCCATCTAGATTAATTTTCATGAAACCGCACCAAATCAGATTTTCTGTTAAGGGCGACCAATTAAATTTTACAAAAAAAAAAAAAAGAAGAAAAAAAGTTAAGAGAATAAAAACCTATTAGTACAATGAATTTTTGGAGGAAAGTTCTGAAAGTACGGAAAATGGAATGTGATAGAAATGGTTTATGTTCGTTTATATAAAAAAACCTACTTCAAAATCAATTAAAATTTTGTTTTATGGTGAGAGCTAACTCATCAGTATATATACATAGGTAGGTAGGTACAATATAACCAAAATATTAAATAGAGGATCGTTGTCTAATGAAAAAGAAAATTGATTTTTTTTTTTTTTAGAAATTTTTTGAGTTTTCTATAAATATGTTAATGTAATTGTTAAGTTTTCATAAATAGCAGTAAAATCAATTTAATATTGTCTTAAGGATCTGTTCGAATAAGATGCTTTCAATAAGATAATGACATTTTTATACCCGTATGATGTTAATCAAGGGTATTATAACTTTGGTACAAACTCCGTACCCTTAATACTCATCGTAGAAAAAAAATTTCAATTACCATTGTCTTTCTTGTGAAATTCTAAGTCGAAATATGCATGTCCGTCCGTCCGTCTGTCCGTCTGTCCGTCTGTCCGT
>JANSTT010016723.1:0-20321 GCA_026745375.1 Platyura marginata | reverse complement strand
ATATTTTTTGTTAAAATTTAAATTTTATATTGCCTTGTAGGCGCCTTTTCATTTTCGGCACCTGCGGCGCCTGTGTGCGGTGCACACTTCGAACACGCCACGAGCCGGGCTTGCATATGGGTATATTAAAATCGGCGTAGCCAATTATATCTTCTTTTCAATGCATTGCTTTGTTTTTATATGAATTTGTATTTAGACTTATTTTAAAATATTTTCTCTATAACGGACAATCCCCCTGAGCATACAGATTTTTCTTCGGTCACCGTTCAAAAGATGGATTACCTACTGTTTATACGGTGAAATGTCATGGGTTCTTTGAATGGACCTTTTATATTTAAAATTATTATATTTTTGTGTTTCGTCGAATACAAGAACTAGCTTTTTTATTTTTGTAGATTGTATTTATTTGACAAAAATAGATTTTAATAATAAATACACATAGGCGTCCGCTGACTGAAATTGTTGGGGGCACAAATTTTTTTTACGCAATGCAAAAACTAACTCCGCAAATAACATTAAAACCATTACATCAAGATCTCGATTTGCGTTTTTAATTGGTTTCACAGAAATCCAACACAAATCGAAATAATTTAGATAATTTAAAATTCAAATATGTAATTCAAAATTAAGATAATTCAGACACTTCAAAATTCAAATAATTCAAAATTCAGATAATTAAACATTCAGAAATTGCAAATTATTGTTTTTTTAATTTTCTTTAATAGAAGGACTAAGTAATTTAGCATTTCTTTGATAATAATTTATGCAAAATAATTACGTAATTCATTTATTATATCATTAAATTCATTATTATTATTAGAATTTTAAAATATCGAAATCTTAATTTATCTGAATTTTAATCTACATACATATTATAGGACTTTTGAAATGTCAGAAATTTGAATCATCTGAATTATGAATTTTAAATTATATGAATTTTGAATTGTCTATTATTTATTATTGTCTATTATTAATTATTGAATTGAATATTAAAATAGCTAATATTGAACAACTTACCGCTACTTTTCTGACTTTAAATATTAGATCAGAATACTTCTTTTTTTGTTTTAAATAAAAATGTTTTTTTTAAACAGAGAAACATGTAGCACGTGCCCCCTCCCCCCGAGCGGACGCCTATGTAAATATTTATATGAATAGTACATATGTTGCCAATGAACTTGTGACACTACTATATGTCTGAGAAAATGCTTCTATTTTGGTCATTTTTAATTGATTTTTTATGAAATTTTGGAAAAACCATCAATGATATACGTAGATTTGGATTAGAAGTATTCGTCAACAATTTTGCGTACCATTGGGTCTCTGTTCCCTCACCTTTAATTATTCGCCATTTTAGTGAAATATTTGGTAATGATAATAAGTCAAAATGTGCATATATGCAGTGGAATTTTTTTTTTTTTAATAAAATTTATAATTGTATCGGTAAGTAAAGCTAGAAAAATATTATGTATGTATGTAGGTACAAACATTAAATACCCATCTAGTCTCATTATTAAAGTGAATACCTTCACTTAATCGTCACGTTATTGATCTGTGGATTAGTAGATGACGCCTTTTAGAAATAATCAACTATATTTGCAAAAACTGAATCGTCTAGTACATATTCCGTACTAATTAAAGGAGATGGATTTGGTACGTAAAAATAATTAGTTGGCATTCTATTATCATCATATATGCAGCTGCTTCTTGTATAATTATCATGAGTGTATAAACTGCTGCGTCCATGATTCATAGTAGGCTGGTAATAGTTGTTTTCAGGACTATACACGTTGTATCCTTCAAAAGTATTATCAGATTGGCTTGCGCTTACTCCTTCCATTACTGAATTAACAATGATTGCATGACCATCATGATGATTATTTAAAGCTTCCTTATGTAAATTAAAATCTTCAGAACTTAGTGAAGATGACGGTTCACTGTCGGTTGACGAACTGACGGGTGATTTTGATGGTTTTGCTATTATTTCTTTGAGACTTGCTGATTTCCTCTTTTGTCTCATTCTACGATTTTGGAACCAAATTTTTAATTGCCTTTCCGACAAATTTAAACTATTTGCTAATTTGATTCTTCGTGCACGACACAAATACTTGTTGTAATGAAATTCTTTTTCGAGTTCAATCAACTGACGACTGGTGTAGGCGATGCGAGATCGTTTTTGTAGCTGATCTTAAAAAGAGAAAACAATATTCCAGGTCAATATTAATAAATTCGTATAAAATAGAGTAATTTTAAAAATCAATTAAAACAATTAGAAACTTCTAAAAAATAGTTACCAGTTTGAGGGGCTACAATTTCTATTGGAATTATATTTCTTAAGTTAGACGCAGTCAGCAGCGGTTGAACAGGTTTAAAATTTGTTGTTCGATTCGAAAGTTGATGGATATTCTGAAATAAAAAAGAAAAGTAATTAATTTATTCAATAAATTATAAGTTTGACTAAAATAATTTTAAAGTTATTATTATGTTGATTTGTACATGTAGAAAGATAAAAGAACTTACATTATTTAATTGTTGATACTGCGGTATAGCACTATTATAAACAAATGATGTGTCGACATTTTCACAATTAGAGGGAAACATTTTTTTTATCGATTTCAAACAATTTTAAATTTCAAAAATAATTTCAAAATGTTCTTTCTTATCACTAAAACTAAACGTTCTCGACAAGATTGGCAAGTAAACTAATTTTGATTGAATTTTGCAAGTTAAATACATTATGATAAACCAATAAACCAATACCAGTACTATGACTAATGTCAATAACGAAAAATAAGTGGGGATAATAACAATACCCAGGTAACTTAAATTTTATAATCCTTTTGTTTTACTTTAAAGTTATCTGCCATTATACGAAACGAATGTATAGAAATACCAACAATACCGACCGTAAGTAATAAATTTTATTGTTTCAGTTACTATATAAATAATATTATAAAAATTTGTGTTGGTATTTGAAAATAGTTTAATTTTTATCTGTAGTTAAGCAAAATTAATTTTGTTTATATTTTTTTCTTTCTATCCTCAGAGTTATTACCGAGTTATTACAGAGATAACCTTAAGCAAAAAAGTACGATCCAACAACATGGTCAGCGTTATTTCTTTTTAGAGAGAAGTGCTTGACAAGTTTTACAGAGGCAGGACAAAATTTTTATTGGAGGGATTATATGCAAATAGCCTTAACAATTAATACAAAATAATTTTGTATTATAATATGGTTATGAATAGTGAATCGAATTAAAAATATAAGAGCCTAAAAAATAATAGTAATAATTGTAAAAAGTCAATTCATGCTTCATCTAGATCTCCTTGTTTCAGAAACCCACGAATTTATAAATTATTGTAACAATTCATTACAACAGATCAAAATTAGTTGAAATCGAATTATAACAAAAACGATAAAAAAAATACAAAATACATGAATTTGAACACAAAGTATTTAATGTTTTTGTGATATAATTCGAAAAAAATAATGTCTGTTGACAGTTCTCAGAGAGTAAAATCGTCGGTTAGCAATACTAATAATGGCGAATTTTTCATCCCCCCATACCGATGCACATGCACACGACATTGTGTGCGTATTTCATTTCATTTCATGGGAGATAATCTGTCCTGTTTATATTTTTTTTGATTAAATTTCTATCTAAAGCAGGGGTGTGCCGCCTTTTAGCTTAGATCGTATCCCAAACCATTACTGAATTTTTACTCTGGTACCTGGGAATATTTCTTTTTTATTACTAATCTCTGATATGCTCGTAGCATAAATGGGATCATATTGATGATTAAGCTTCTCCTCCAAAACATAAAGCTTTTCGTCGAAAAAGATAATTTTCTTCACATCTACGTCGAAGTTCCCGTGTCTTTACGTACCGTAAGTACGTAACGCTTGTACTTGTTGTGGTTACCAGTGCCAACCATCTCACAGGTTTGTTTTTTATATTTATGCTCGCAGATGCCGGCGACTTGTTTTAACATTTGAAAATTCTTGATGTAAAAAATTGAAAAAATAATTAATACATACTACTTAATATTACTACTTGTAATAAGCAATAAGTACAAGCAATATTGGCGTTCATTATGCACGTACCCATAATATTAATCTTTTGCTTCCACACTGTATAAAAAAAGCTTCGTTTTAACTTTTTTTTCAAAATTTTTGGGAAATGATCACGTTTTCGTAAAAATCGTAAAACTTAAAATTTTGATAGTAAACATTGCTCGCTTCGCACCCTTTACCATCCTTCCCCATTTTCCCCACCTTTCCCCAACCTTCCCCCATCCCCCTTCACCCTTCCCCTACCCTTTTCCACTCTTTCCCCACCCTTCGCCAACCCTTACCCCGAAAAATCAAAAAAAATTGTATGGGAGGTGGTCGAAGGGGTGGCGGGATTCTGCCGATTTACAATCTCTGCTACCCTTCTTCTAGCTCAACGCATTCTTAAGTTATCATGGTAACGAGCGAGCTGGCGATCCGAGTAACCAAAATTATTATTACATTTTTTTGTTGCAAAACTTTTCCAATTCGTATAGAAAACACAAAAAAACGCAAAAAAAAAATGTTGAAGATTTCTATATGAAACCAAAGCTTCCTTTTTATATTTCATATAAATAGTATGGAAGGAAAATATATTAACTTAAGAGTGGTTTGTTTTTAAAGGTACCTACAGAAATCTTTCTTATGTCAAAATTTGTAATACAGCAAGCAAGTCAAATAGTTTACCTTTAAGTTTGGGCTTATCCGATAAATCCGATAGATTGCACAATTGCACATTTCACGTGTTCTAGGGTTTTTTTGGAAAGTAGTAAAAAGTTTTACAAAAGTACTCGCTCTTTGTACAAATATTTATTTTTTAAGTTTATATAATACATTGTCATACTGATTACACGCACATTAGAAATATATTACTGTTTTACAAATTAATGAAATCATTGAAATCTGATGGTAAATGGTGTACTGAAGAAACACTACTTGTCAATTGAGTGCTCCAATAATTGCTGGTAGAAGTAGTTTGATGTGATAAAACTGAACCATTTATTATATATTCGCCACCAATTAAAGGAGGAGGATTTGATATATCAGAAAAATCAGCTTCAGCGTTAGGAATGTAATCTTCTTCTCGACTGATTGGTTCACTTTTGAATAGTTCTCTGTTATTGTTATTGTTCGGTGTATACATTTGCTGATTAACTGATCCATTATCATAGATACTACAACTGCTTCTTGTATATGAGCCGTTGCTTCCATGATTCATACCAAGTTGATAGTCATAGTTTTCAAAAGGACCTCTGATTGGACCATAGTTATTGTATCCTTCGTCAGTAGTAGGGTTATCATATTGCATTGGCCTAGATCCTTCATTCATTTCATTAGTAGCTTTCTGTTTATTTACGATATGTGTTCCATAGTATGGAGAATGAGCCATTAGTCGATTGACAATATTTAGATGACCATTATTATTCTGATTTTTCAATGCTACAGTTTGAACATTAAAATCATCAGATTTCGGTGAAGATGACAGTTCACTTTCGGTTGATGAACTGACGGTCAGTCTTGATAGTTGTCCTTTCGATTCTTTAATATTTGCTGATTCCTTTTTGTGTTTCATTCTACGATTTTGGAACCAAATTTTAATTTGACGTTCCGACAATGTTAAATTATTTGCCAGTTCGATTCTTCGTGGACGGCACAAATACTTATTGTAATGAAATTCTTTTTCGAGTTCAACTAACTGGCAACTGGTGTAGGCGGTGCGAGATCGTTTTTGTGGTTGATCTAGAAAAGTTAATGGAAAACGATTAAAATAATTTTATAAATTTTTATAACACAAAGTAATTTTAAAAATCAATTAAAACAATTAGAAATACGTAAAAAGTGCTTACCAGTTCGAGGAGCAGCAATTTCCAATGGAAATATATTTCTTAAGTTAGGCGCTGTCGGCAGAAGCTGAACAGATCCCGTATATTGATGCATATTCTGAAACCAAGAAGAAATAAATAAATTTTTTGAACAAACTGTTCTATATCCGGTGATCAATAATGCAAACACACATAATAATATGGTAACTTAAATCGATTGGTAATCGGTATTGTTCATAACGCCATAAAAAATATTGAATAAATTATTAAGAACAACATAAAAAATGGATTTTTTTTTCCTCATCAATTAAAATTAATGTCGAGTATAAAAATTCAAAAACTACTTTATTGATTTGTACCTTTTTTCTACACACAAGCGATCATTCCTAACGAACGTAAACCGCGAATATTTTATTTATTATTTTTACTGAAATGATCAGTTTTTTAAGTTAATGTTCGAAGTTATTGTTACGGTAATTTACTTATAATTTGCATGAATCCCAATTTTTCGTAAAGAAATTTACAACAAAATAGAATAGAATGTTGAGGTTATCGATTTATCAACTTAAGAAGAGTTTATACTGAAATTTAAGATATTTATTTATTTATTTTTTATAATACAATTGTGTATAGCAGACCTTAAAACCATAAAATGTACACACTTGAATTATTAAGATTAATTAATAAGGAAATGTCTATTGAGCATATACATTAGGGTGGGGCGATGTACCTTATGTTGTTAGATTTTATCAGAACCACTTTTTTAGGGTTCCTTTAAGTGTTTAAGAGAAATGGTAAGTTTTTTTTTCGTCTTCGCCAACCATTTTTCCGATTTTTTGTACTTTTTTTGTAATACATTTTTTAAGGTTATGCTGTACCCAAACCACCCGGTCGATTTAAAAAAATCTGAATGAACTTTATAGATAAAATGTCAAATATTATTATAGGACCCAAAGAAAATTTAAAATCTTTAAAAAAATTAGATAAAATCTACAAAATATTCGACAAAGTTTCAAAGTTGGCCTAAAATTAGAAGTTTAGCTTCCAAATACATGCTAACCCAATTAATTTTTTTATATTTTTTTTTATCTATTTTATAGGTATTTTTATACAATTTTAAAAACCGTTAAGAATGTTAAGTTCCAATGAAAACTTACAGAGATATTCATTATATTCTAAAATCTTGTGTTATTGAAAATAAAAAAATCAAAGAAAAGTCGTTCTGATAGAATCTAAGACCACTTTTAATTTTTCATACAACGTCGCCCCATCCTGCCATACAGATATGTATGTACTTAAAATGATAAGTAAAATGAAAAAGTTTAACTAATAAAAACATTACATTAAATTATGAATTGATATCATTTTCTAAATACGCGATCAATGACAAGAATTTATTTTAGAAGTATTGTATTAGATAGGTATATGTGTGATATATTGATAAAATAGTCGAAATGAAACCTCTACATAAAAAAATACTAATAAATAAGTGCAACTCACTTAAGTTAAACTTACATTATTTAATTGTTGATGTTGCGGCATAACACTTGAATAACCAAATGAAGTGTCGAAATTTTCACTATGAGAAGAAAACATTTTTCACAATAAATTATAGTAACTATAAGTAAGTATGTGAATTTTCAAAAATAATGTGACTCTATATGTTCTAACAATCACAGTAGTAATAACTGATTTGAAACCTTTGAACAAGATTGGTCAACCAACTAATTTTGACTGAATTTTGCAAGTCAATTTAAATATAATATGCTAAACCAATGCAACTATGACCACCAGTGTCCATATACCGAGAAATAAGTGGGGGCTAATAACAATAGCCAGGTAAACCAAAATTTTATAATCCTTTGGTGCGTTTTTACTCAAAACTAGTTTAATCTTTACCTACTGAAGTTTTAAATAAATTACGTCTTTTTGGTTTTCAGGCGTTGTCATCAGTCGTTTTATAAGAAGTTATAGATAGTTTAGTATAAAAGACTTCGCAGCGTTAGAAAATTTCGATTATAAAATTTAAGTTTTCTTATATTTTTATACTTTTTAACCTTTTCGAATCGGATGGTACATATATGTACCAGTAGTAAGAGTTTGAATATCCCTTTGCTATTCGAAATCTAAGTCAAAAGGGTTTTACTATATTGAGGTTACATTACAGTTGCATCATTGTTATTATTGGATACGGTCAATTTTCAGCTTACACACGATAATTAAAACTCTGTTTAATTTTCTATTTTCTATCTTAACACTTTTGGTCATTATTGACATCAAAACAACACTTTAAAAAAATTTACCATCAAAATATGCACAGAAATCTTACTGCATAGCTACAAATAATTTAGAAATTTGGTATTGCATTACTTTGTAGAAGACAACATCAACAAACACCTTTCAATATAGAATAAAAATTTGTTTTGGAGATTTATAGAATCTATTAATTATAGAATAAGATCAAATAAAAACATTGGAAATGCTTATTGATTTGTAATAAAAATAGTTTTGATTTATAAAATATTATTGAAACAATTTGAGCTATCTGGTTAGTACATATTGTCGAAAACGAATAATCTATTGTTTTTTAATATTGTTTCTTTTCTAATTTTAAACATTGTAGAATCCACAAAAAATAAAATATTCTCAATGAATTTTGTTAATAAATCTTTAAATGTAATTTCTTTAACAAGTTTAACACAATTTTATGAATATTTACAAACGTGGTTGTTGAGTGAAGTTCACTATACAATTTTATACAATAATAAATTTTAACCAAATAATTTAATGAAATTCAACAATAATCTTATAGGTTTTCGTATAGAATTATATCGTTGGTTTACAGCCAGAATTCACTAAGGACATTTTGCAATTTTTACGTTTTTATACTAAATTAATTCATTATAATGGAAACACCTCATAGGTCGCAACCAGATATTTTAAAGGCTGTTAGGCGCTATTTCATTGCAGTAAGAAAATCGTTTTCGGATTAGCATCCTTCAGTTGTTTTTTGACTTAGTGAATTTTGCCTTTAAACCAACGATATAGTTAGTCTTAATTTTTTAATGAAATACGTACTTTGCAATAAATAATAAAATAAACTAAAATAAATAAATTATTGTATATTTTCAATTATTCTCATCCTTATTATTAACTGTTGTACCTAGGTATAATATAATTCTTAATATTTCCTTTGTACAGCAGAAATGAAATCAAAAAAATTTAATTGTCAAAAAAAACAAAAAACCCACATAGAATTTTAACCCTAAAGAGTATAAAAGGGGCCTGTCGAGCCCTGTTTCATGTTTAATGTCACATAAAGATTTTATTTTCTGGCTTTTTCAACTAGAACTTTTTATATCCTTCACATAGTTTATCTTATCAATAAAAAGAAAATATTTCTAAAAACATAACGCAAAGGCACAAAAGGGGCCTATCAAGCCCTGTTATATTATCTATTGGAAATCATATGGCCGCTTTGTAGAAAAGCAAGCTATGCTGAAAAGCAAGCTATAAGTAATTGATTAGTGTAAGTAGACTAGATAGATATATAATGCATCAACCTACTCACTCAGTTCAGTTGTGCATTTTCGTTTAATAATGCTCTACTTTTGAAGTGTAGCTGTACAAATTTATGAACAATTTTATTCAACACTACAATAAAGCAATTTTCTGGATTTTTTCAATTCTCATTTTTAAAGAATGATGACGCGAATAGACTTAGAAATTGCAATTAAAAATAAGCTTTTATTTGTATTGTAGTAAGAGGTTAATAAACTCTTTTGTGCACATAGTGAATGTATATAGGTATCATTTAAAAAAAATCGTATATGCGTTAATCTATACTGTCTTGCACAGCCGATCAGAAAATTAAATTCGCGGTCATTCCAATTGCTTCGAAATACGAACCAATCAATATAGGAATTACACATTAAGATTTTCGGTACGCTACCTACATCTTTTTGAATTGATTGTGAGTGATCCGGTGCCTACAATAAAACAAGATTATTTTTCATAAATTTTCCAGGTTGATTACAGGTCCGTAGCTACACATTTTGGCATTCCATTTAAACAAAATCATGCAACATTATTACTAATTTTGGCTGTTCTTTTCTATTATATGTATCAGTTGGGGTTTATGGATTTGGTGAGACCTGGCGCCAAATTTTCTTGTGGACCCATTCATTGAAATAATTTCTTTGATTGCCATTTAAATGAATCTTTTGATTTGATCTTTGAGATAAATCATCGTGAGGCATTTCAGCTCATAAAGAATCGAAAGATCCCATAAACAATGATTTTAAATATAAGATGCGAATAAAGAATGAACGTATTCTAGAGAATGTTACTACCACCTAATCTGGAAAATGAGAAAGAAAATTTAAAAAATCGTTGTTCGAGCCTGTCGTAAATGCTTTGCTTTCAAACAAGCGTGCTGCAGTTTATAATGATTTAGAGATAGTCATATAGGCTTAGACAGTCAATTATCATTTTTACTAAACCTAAATTCAATAAGTGGCGAAGAGATTACTGACTCTTGTAAAGATATCGTCGAATGCCAATTTGCCAAAAATTATTTCACCTTTGACACCAATCATGAATCGATGTACAAAACGATGTTCAATGATCATATTTGTGGACTGCTTATTATTTTCCGAGTTTTTCCGCTCTAAATAGTTGGCATTTCTTTTTTATCTTTAAGATTGGCATTATCGCAAACCTTTTTAATTCGATTTTTGTAGTGCTCACAAATTTGGCAGTTTAAAAATAAGATAATGATGTACATTATGTAGGTGAATACATATATAGAAATACTTATATATCAAAGTCAAGCAGGTATGTTCATAAATAGACTTTTATAGATTTTTGAAATTATATTTTATACCTGTATGTTGATTTGAACTTAATCCTAAGATCTGATATCGAACCATTTAGTATATTTATGTTCATATGTATATATAGATATAGATAGGTATAGACATGCGACAATAATCCATCAAATAAGGTTTTAAAGAAAAATGAAATTTTAAGTGTTTTATCTATTCATGATCTTGCAAAAATGTTTGGTTTCAAACTTTGGCTTGTGCTACCTATTTGTACATATGCATTTAGATACATACATACATTACATGAGTAAACCATTTTGGTTTTAAAATGAAATTACAATAATTTGACTTGTGCCATAAAATAAATGAATCCTACCGCAAAAGTATAATATGTAATGATCTTCTAACCGGAAATATGGTTTTGCGTATTTTTAAGTTAAAATTGTTATAATGTGGGTATTTACTATAATTTTTAGGTATTTTGAATTTTTTTTTTAATCCACAGTAAATGCGTTTTTAAAAACAATTGAGCCCTTTTTATATTAAATTAATTCTATTTTAATAGTAAATCGAAATTTATCTTATGCGGTTTCTATCCACCGCAGACAGCACAAAAACAGTGTATTGAGTGTATAACAAACTTACTTATAAGAAAATCCAGTGTGATATTTTCAAATAAATTATTGAATTTAATTTGGGTTGACACACCAATAATTATAAAATCTTTCTCTGCCTAACAAATCTCACTCTCTAATGTGCATACCTCTATATTATTTACATAGAGATAACATTTTTTCTTTTTTGCCAATAGATAAATAGATCAAATAGTCAATGATCAATAGATCAAAGCTATACCTAATAATAAAGAGCGAATTACATTGGACGCTCAATTTCAATCTAAGACAAACTTTTAACGGCCATCACATTTTTTATTTATCTTTATTTAATTGTAACTTTATGTTTTATTATTTCTTGGTTTTTTTTCATGTTACACGGTTTCGTTTTACGCGGAACGCAATATTGCAGTTTGCACCAATACTGAGTCTCGACTTGAGAAATACTTGTTCATACTTATGTAGGTATTCATTTAATTTGTTGTTGTCAAGATATTTTTTTACAGTGCGCATCTATCTATGTGTACTAAATTGTAAGTATAGTCCTTTATTAACAGTAAAGAAAAATTAAAATGTTAAATTTCTGTAAGTTAATAGATAACAACAATAAAGCAACACCAATTAAGGATCATGAATAGAAAATTTATAGAAAATTTCCCAAAAATTTATTCAATGCAAAAGTCTTAGACGACATGCTGGTTTATTAGACTATTACAACAAAGATAGACGACATTTCGTCTAAAAACAAACAATTCTATTTATTTAATCCTATTTAATCTGTATTTATTTCCATAATTTTAAAGTCAGCCAGTCAGTAATAATAGACCCTTTATTTATTGTTAGGCTCTTCAAAACTATGGGATTTGCTTTAAGACAGCAGTTCTCAACATTTTTGAACTCCGGATTGTTGGATATGCGTGCGGTAAAGTAGTTAGAGTCTCCGCAGCTTATAACTATAATATTTTTATTTGTGTATCAAATAAATTGGTAATTAAAGAAAGTATGATTTTATTATCCATATCTTGTGAGCGAATCAAGAAAAAACCCTATTCCTGCCACGCTACGAATGATAAGTATGTGGTATGTTTGTTTTTTTACTTTTATTTAATAAGTAAACATTATCAAAACATAAAAAAAATATAATCTTTTTTACTGTAACCTATTGACTATGTAAAATACATATTAGTGATTTTAAGCTAAATCATATTGTTCTAGCTATAATTGTTTTAAATTGAATAGTGATTCACAAGAATTTAACAAGAATAGGGTTAATAATATAAAATTTACATTATGTACTCAAATTTACATTATGTAGAACGACTAACAGTTCATTAAAGTTTTATTTTCTTAGGAATTTGTTCGCATAGCACCTGAAAATTTCACGGAAGCAAAACCATACCGTGAACCAACATTTGACAACCACAGTCTTTACCCAATAGGTAGGCAAGAAAATGGCAAGGCGTCAGTCTGGTATTGGATAATAAAAATAATATGAATACTTTGTAAGTATTAAGTAATTCGCACTAGGTAGTATCCTTTTTAATATCTACATAACTCTTTTAATATTAATAAAGAAATAAAATATATTTTAAGAAGCTTTACCAGCAAATAATTGTTTATACCTATGTACGTACATGGTTGTAAAAGTTTCCGCCAGCCACAAAATAAGATAAACTTGCTTAACTCGTCCCGAATAGTTGACCTATACTACGTTTTAGTAGCGAACTTTTATGGAATACCAAAACCTAGACAGGTATCTACCTGCTATAAATATTTCAATAATAATCTGTTGCGGGATGTCGTGCAATGAGTTTTTGTAATCATGCAGATTTATGGTACATCTACAATTCTACACTTTACATTTTATAAAGATTGAAGTGTGAACCTTCAACATACTTATATGTAGTTAGAATGTGGTTTTAGCACTCTAAATAGAGGCTAAAAATATTTTTAAAAAACTCCAAATTCGGTAGAAAGATTACCTAACTAGAATGTAGGTAAGTTTCCTACAAAAATAACTAAAAAAATACTAATTAAAGAACAAAACTAAAGGAACATTATATTTTAGTAGTCAACTATTTTTATAGTGCCATATTACACTGTGTATGTATGTACTGTACATCAGTACGTGTACAATTGTACATATATGTGCACTGTGCAGTTATGTATTTTTTATGTTTTCCATAGAAAAACTAAGTTCGCTGAAAAAAATTGCTGGATTTACATTTTCGCTATATTTGGCAGTAAATTTTAATACTTTTTTAGTAAAACAAAAAAAAATGGAAAACTATCAAAAATAGAGGATGTATAAGTTAAAAATAGAGATTTATAAGAAAAAGAAAGAAATACTGGTTTTAGAATAGAGACGAAAATAGTGGTTTATACCGAAAATACAAAAATAGAGGTTTATAGGAAAAAATATAGGAAATAGTGGAAAACAATATAGGTTCATTTCCATCAAAACGACTCAGATCGAGTTTTTACATTAACAACCAGTAAAGAAGGAATAATTTACTATGCCGATTATAATATACCCGTATGAGTACTTGTTTATTATCTAAGATTTTGTCTGCACAACAAATAAAAATTGAATACAAATGATTAAAAATCCTAGAAATTACATAAAATTGATTATAGCGCCATAACAGCTGGCCGTGAAACTTTTTGGTCTATAAATTAAATCTTAATTTTTTTATTCTCTATAATTTTTGTCATATTTATTTTTGTCATTAATCAAATATTTTTTTGAGTAAATGTTAAAACCCTAGAAATTATAAAAAATTGATTGCAACGCTATTATGGTATGTCGTGGATCTTTTTGGCCTATGAATGAAATCTTCAGTTTTGAATTCTCTATAATTATTGTTAAATTCATTTTTTCTACATTCAGACTATATTTTGAGTAATTGAATGATTTATATCAAAATTAGGTGAATACTGTACCACAGCCTCCTCTATTTTTTGTCCGATTTGCTTCAACAATAATCTATCTAACTGATCTAACTGTAGGACTACATGATAAACTGTCAGCTTTCTACCTTTAGCCGTTTGGCATAAATCTTTATCACGGACAGACGGGCGGACATTCATATTTTGACTTAGAATTTTACGAGAAAGACAATGGTGTTTTTCCACGATGAGTATTAAGGGAAGCTAAAAACTCTGTATCAAAGTTATAATACTCTTGATTAACGTCATATACGGGTATAAAAACTTGATACCAGGCCCAGAAAAAAATAGTTTATCCTCTACTTTTCCAGGTCCTATGATAATCCATGAGAATACTTTGTTGAATCACAAATTATCGATTATTTCAATAATCTACGATATACATAACTGATTTATGGCGTATCATCTATGGTTGTGCAATTATTAAAATATCAGAACTTTCATTTCTTTAGATTTAATATAAAAACTAACATATATGTATGTATATGTATATAAAACCAATAATAATAAGAGTTTAACTATAACTTATATTCTTAACCCTTAAATGCCAAAGGACGTATATTTGGGTTCAGAAATACATACAATATAATTTTTTTTACCCTAATATACGTCCTTGGGCATTTAAGGGTTAAAAACAAATAATATAAAAATTAATAAGTTCAAATTGGACTAAAGCCTAAAGCACCTTCCCTTATTATATGAAGGATTTTTAATTAAGCAAAACAGTGATGCAAGAATCAATCAACATGGAACCATTTAAAAAAAAAAGGTCAACACCAAATTTCTTTCCATTTTCTTCTATCAAAATAACTTTAGTTTTTTATTGCTACTAGTAAACAACTTACCTAAAATTGATAAAAGTTATGATACGAGTAGTCGAGTACTTTTTTAATAAAATTATAATACACCGATTATGTATTTAGTACTTGCTTGGACTGAGTGGAGCTGCCATAAGCTTTAATATTAAAATATAAAAAAGAAATAAAATCACATTAAATATATATCCCCTTAATAGATGGACTTACATCTCTTTGATCTACATATCGATGATTATTTGAGAAAAGCCCTCACAACAATTTTTAAAAAATGGGGTTTTTATTAAATTTTGTATATTTTACACTATCTGGTAACACCATTTAACTAAATTTCACGAAAAATTGAATTTAAATCTTTTATTATAATATATGCTGGTATTACTTTAATTTAAATTTTTAAAAAGATAAAAAACCAGTAAAGAAGAAAAAATTGGCTACGCCGATTATAATATACCCGTATGAGTACTTGTTTATTATTTACAACTTTGTACGTGTCTATTTTGTCTGTACAATAAATCTATTTGGGTAAATTAATGATTAAATGATTAAAAACCCTATAAATGACATAAAATTGATTGCAGCGCCATAACGGTATTTCATAGAACTTTCTAGTCTATGAATGAAATCTTCATTATTCTCTATCATTTTTGTTATATTCATTTTTTCCGTAATGTAAATACAATACTTTTCCAGAAAACGATTATAAACCATAGAAATTCTATTGCAGCACCATAACTTTTTTGTAGCACAACTTTTTGGTCTATGAATGAAATCTTCATTTTGTATTTTCTATAACTGTTGTCATATTTATTTCTTCTACATTTCGACTACCTTTCGAGTAAATGAATGGTTTATATCAAAATTAGGTGAACAATGTGCCACAGCCTCTCCTATTTTTTGTCCGATTTGCTCCAAAAATAATAGGAATATTACTCTAGACATAATAAACTGTCAAAATTTGATCACGGACAGACGGATGGACGGACATGCATATTTCGACTTAGAATTTCACGAGAAAAACAATGGTGTTGAAATTTTTTTTTCTACCATAAATAAATACGTTACAAACTCCGTACCAAAGTTATAATACCCTTGATTAACCCTTCTGTCAACAGCAGCACACCTGGGTGTTTTTTCCGATTTCAAAGCACATTTTCAGTAGCTTCCTAAAAATGAAAAATGAATCTATTTACAAAAACAAATTTTTAAAAATTTCGCATCTTGTGTGTTTGGTAAAGGAATTTTCTTTTTTAACAACAAGCACACCCAAGTATGCATATATTTCTCCATACATTTTGTACTGAAAAATATGGAAAGAAATGAAAAAATAAACAAAAGCCAGGTAATAAAGTTAATTATTTTATTGAATATTACACGCATTGCTTAAAAATACATATTTCTTTGCTGTGATGATTCAAAATTAAAAATGATCACCTGTTAAAATCTATGTATTAGTTTTGTATAGAGCACATAATTATAGTATGTTTTGATAACACAATTTAAAAGTGTTATATTATAAATACATACGCCAATTATCTAAATACTAAACAAATCATGGTTAAACAATAAAACAAAACGTTAATTCAATAATTTGATCTCCATAAAGAATAACTCCACACATTTTGTATGTATTTCTTTGCGCACATACGGATGTGCTTGCTGTTAAGGGGAGGGTACCAAAACTTGCTGTTGACATAAGGGTTAACATCATATGGGTATAAAAATTTACCAAAAGTAGGACCTATGAATAAGTACCTATACCTACTAATAATATGGAAACTTCTAAATAGATAAATATAAAGAAAAAATAAAATATTTGATATTAATCTCTGTAATTTATTAAATAAAAAAGACAATTTTATACAAAATGTTCAATACAAAAATTATATTATAAAAAATTAATCAATTATTGTTTTTCAATTTTAATTATAAATCACATATTTACAGTAAGAAAATTTATTGCGAATTTAGAGATAAACAGAAACCTTACAAATCAATGAAATCTGATCGTAAATTGTCTGCCGAAGAAAGACTATTTGCCAATTGAGTATCCCAATAATTGCTGGCAGAAGGAGCCTGATGTGATAAAAGTGAATTGTTTATTATATACTCGTCACCAATTGCCAGAGGAGGATTTTGTAAATCAGAATAATTAGATGCAGTATTTGGAATGTACTCATTTCCCTGGCTGTTTGGTTCTGTTTTGAAGGGCTGTCTGTTGTTATTGTTGTTTGATGCGTATATTTGTTGATCACCAAAATTTAAATTTACTGCTCCACTATCATAAATGCAGGTGCTTCGTGCATAATTATTCGGAGCGTATAAATTGTTGTTGCCGTGATTCATGGCCGGTTGGTAGTCATAATTTACAAAGGCCGCTCTGTTTGGACCATAGTTATTGTATCCGTCATCATAATGCATTGGTTTTGGTCCTTCGTTATTCTCATTAGCAGTCTTCGGTTTGCTTCCCGTATTTGTAGCATTATAAGGAGAATGGCTCATTAGTCGATTGACAATATTTAGATGACCATTATTATTTTGAGTATTCAAAACTGCATTTGGTCCATTACATTCATCAGATTTTGGTGAAGATGATTGTTCACTTTCGGTTGATGAACTGACGGTCAGTCTCGATAGTTGCGCTTTAGATTCTTTAACATTTGCTGATTCTTTTTTGTGTTTCATTCTACGATTTTGGAACCAAATTTTAATTTGACGTTCCGACAGAGTTAAATTTTTTGCCAGTTCGATTCTTCGTGGACGACACAAATACTTGTTGTAATGAAATTCTTTTTCGAGTTCAACCAACTGGCAACTGGTGTAGGCGGTGCGAGATCGTTTTTGTGGTTGATCTAGAAAAGTTAATGGAAAACGATTAAAATAATTTTATAAAACAAAGTAATTTTAAAAATCAAATAAAATAATTATAAATACGTAAAAAGTGCTTACCAGTTCGAGGAGCAGCAATTTCCAATGGAAATATATTTCTTAAGTTAGGCGCAGTCGGCAGCGGTTGAACAGATCTCAAATTTGTTGTACCGAATTGATGCATATTCTGAAAAAAATAGGAAATTAATCAATTTTTTTTCAATAAACGACAAATTCTGTGGCCACATTTAATAGTGACTTGTCTGCAAAATTGCAAGTTTTTAGTAGTGCAGTTTTAATATTTTGGGCAGACTTGAAGAAAAGTTTAAATGGCATTACAATAAGTTTTTTTTTCTATTGTATATGATACGAGTATATCATATCAGATGATATGTAGGTAAATATGATTATGATGGCCTACATAAATAAAATTTTGTGATTTAAAAATTCTATAGATTATTATTACAAATAAAAAATAAAAATTAAATTAAATTAAAAATTCTGTAAGGGGAAAACAAAAGATTAGACGATGTAGAAGTCGATTTTATTGAAAATTAATTTTTGGCTTAAAAGCACTTAAGCCACTAGAACTTTCGGTCACAGAATTTATACTAGCTGAAACAATACTTTTACTATAAAAATTCAAAACAACTGTTTTAGAAAATGTTCTTATTTAATTTGAATATTACTTAATAGTCTTAGGTAGACATGTGAGAACTACATTAGTTAAATATCTAAATGTTTGGAGAATACTATCTGTAAGTGTAGATCTACTTAGAAATTTAATATAAATGTGAAGATAAATTATTTTGTTTTTAAATTTAACTTTGACTATAATAAAAATAAACAAATTATTATGTATGTATGTATGAATGTATGTAATAATTTAAGAAAGCGTATATCTACTTAAGTATAGTTATGAAAATTAACTGATTACATAAATACACAACAATAAACAACCGGCATTATTTAAATTCTTTTTAATTATTTTTAACATAAACTTACATTATTTAATTGTTGATACTGTGGAAAAATACTAGTATAGCCAAATGATGTGTCGAAATTTTCACTATGAGAGGGAAACATTTTTCATTTATCAAACACAATGATGAAAATTATGTAAAAATGTTCTATTACGTTTTAACAGAAATAACTGATTTGAAAACTTTCAATAAGATTGGCAAAGCAACTAATTTTGACTGAATTTTACTAGTCAATTTAAATATGATATGCTAAATGCACTATGACCAATACCGAGATATATGTATTTAAGAGGGGATAAGAACAAAAACCAGGTAACCAATATTTTATAATCCTTTTGGTTTATGCACTAAATTCAAGCACGCTATTCTTTTCTGTTACCTGTTATTAGACGAAACAAAAGTGTATAAGAAATAAAATTTATTTTGTTTTGATTACAAGTATGCAAATATGTAATACGAATTTTTGTTCATAATTCAAATAAATTTGTACAATAATAATTTGGTCATATACGACTTTTTGATTTTTAGCCATCGTCCATAAACGGAACATGGAATATTTCTTTTTGTTATTTACATATGTATGTATGTAGAACAAAGAGGTTAGTATTTTATTCTGCGAAAAAATTTGAATCGCGATCTTAAAAAAACCTCTAATTAATTAGAATTTTATTAGGGTGTTTCGTTTTTACATTTATTATAAAATTTGAAGAAAATAATTGTAAGTTGTGATGTAGGTTGTTTAAAATATAGAATCTTGAAATTAAATTAAAAAAAATTGCCAATTTTACAAAGATAGCAGAAAGTAAAAAAAGGGTAGGGGCATATTTAACACTAGAAAGACAAAAGCGGTCAAATTGACAATTTTTCATGTTTGATGTTGAATATCTTTCTTTCCAAAATACCTGAAATGTGACTTTTGCTAAATTTTCTAAAATTTTGATAATCCAGTTTTACAAAAAAAAAAAAATGTTTGTATTATCGGAGATATTTTAAGTACTCCGTAAAAAGACGAAATGCAGTCAAATTTTATTTGTGGAAAAATAAATGTTTTTTCATGGAAATACAGGGTTGCGTATGAGGGTAATTTTTAAATAGACTCTAATACAAATATTAAGAATAAAGCAAATGGAAATAATAGGGAAGATTGGGTAAAATGTACAAACATTTTATTAAATGGAATAAATTTCCAGATATAAACAACATAAATAACAACGGCTCGTGAGAATTATTAATTCCATCTTAATCGTTTTTTCGCCAGATTTTTAAAAAATGACGCAATTTTGAAGTTGCGCTAATACTAAAGATAAGATTTTGGAATTTTGTATTTTTATATTACTTTTAATTTCCAGCATTTTTTGCCAAATAAAATTTTTGAAAATAGGTCCACATATA
>JANSTT010016722.1:0-20326 GCA_026745375.1 Platyura marginata | reverse complement strand
TATTGTTTCTTTTTAAAAATGTTTATTCCATCTAATTCTAAGAGGGCACATTTTTTGTTGTTTTTTATCACGAAAAATATTTGTTCTACGACTTTTTGATTTTTGTCCATCATAAACTTCATCTGTCCCAAAGCCCTTGAAGATAACCGAAAATCAAAAAGTCGTAGAACAAATATTTTTTGCCATAAAAAAAGACAAACATTTTAATATTTTAAATTACAAGTGTTGGGGGCACCAAAATTAGTTAGTCCTTAAGGGTCCTTAACCAGTTAACTGCGGAATTTATTTTTAAAAAACCTCCATGCGCTCCGTAATTAAAATCAAGCAATGACGAGTATACACATTAAACGCAGGGTAAATGCTCCTATTATGAATTTTAAATTCAAATTAAAGAAAATCATCCAACCAATTGATATTTTTATTATTATTTGGGTTTTTATAGTAAAAGTTACACTGAAATAGAGTTTTGGTTTGACGTCTATACTCGTCAAACACAGATAACTGGTTAAGGTTTTAATCCGGCTCTGGTGGTAATGTACTTTGATAATCATATTATTGACTGAACGCAATTTGGTGTCATAGTTTAGTATAATATAGCATCGGAGAGATAAATTGTTCAAGTAAAATTTTGTTAATAATTTTTAAAAGTAGGTACTTATTATTAAGTAAATAAAAATAATAATTTAAATTAGGAAAAATGGCGAAGATCATAACACTATCATAGCAAACAATATGGGCATTATCCATTTTCATGTGCGACATTATGCAATGGCCGTTAGATTCTTTCAACATTCCCTTACATTCGATCAATCGGCTGCAGATAGTGCTGGCGAAGAGGCTCCTATACATTGCATTGGAGCAACAAAACGACCCGAAATATTATATAATTTGGGAGTGGCTATGCTTCATTTACAAAGGCCAAAAGAAGCTTTTGAATGTCTGCTGGTCCCATTAAATTATTATCACAATAATCCCAGAATATGGTTACGTTTAGCTGAAGCTTGTATAATGGTTCATAATCATGTAAGAAATAATTTTTTTATTTTATACAATTTTTTTTTATTTAAAATTTATTTTATAGAACTTGAAAGAAAAGGAAAACAAAAATATTGTTTCATCAGTTATTGGATCTGGTATACATCGAAAATATATAATCCAACCGACTCCAATAAAATATGTCTCGTAAGCTTTCTTATTTTCTCCTTTTCTAATTCAATGTCTTTAAAGTAAAAATTTTAGAGATGAAAGTCAATCATTTGCAATTCCAAGTACAAATCTAGAATTTGCGTCGCTTTGTTTACGCAATGCATTGACACTAGTCGAATTTCATGGAAATGAATTTAAACAATCTGCTAACGTAGTGCCAACCAATCAGAAACAGGACTGGAATCAAATTGAAGAAAAAAATCAATGCAATCCATCGAAACCGCTAACATTGAATTCGTTCAATAAACTTAAATGTGCCGTCTTGACGGCATACAGTTACGTACAGATATGCTTGGGGGAGTATTTATTAGCATTTAACTATGCAAAAGAGTTAATTCAATTAAGCTATTTGCCAGATGCCTATGCGTGAGTTATACATTTTATTTATATTTAAATTGTGATCTTGCATCTTTGATTTTACGACAGTATGCTTGGACATCTTTATTGTGCCGAAGCTTTAATAATGCTCGATAGAATAGCCGAAGCACGAACTTATTTAGAACCAAAATTTATTGCTGAACTAAAAGAAGATGATTTTATACATAGAGGTTCTCCAGGTTATTATACTTATATATTTAGCTGTAGGTTATCTGATTCTTATGGTAAATATTTTTGTTTAGATTGGAATATTAATACTCTCGATGCAGCTCAGTCAATTTTAAAATATAATTTAGCTGTAATATTGGTACTACAGGGTGAACACGAATTAGCCAAAACTATGATGAGTTCTTGTAAGCATTCCATTGTGTTTACGCACTTAAGAATGCTTCGAATGTATATGCACTTACATAGTGGAAATATTGAAAATTGTAGAATGATGGTTCGAATAGATACGCCACAGTACTATTGAAATTATGTTTTAAATAATTTTTTTTATAATTTTTGTGTAATAATTCTTGATATGTATAAAAGAATTTTTGTCAACGTCAACTATATACATACATACATTCTCTTCTAGGACATTACAGGTTTAAACGGCCCTTGACCTCCCTTAGCAATCTCCTACAATGGTCCCTGTCTTTTTCTAGTTTCTTCGATCAAGCATGTCCTTGCTATTTTCACTCTTCTCTCCCCTCAAATACTCTCTTGGGTATTTCTGTTTCGTTCATCCTTTCTATATGTCCTGCCCATTGTAACCGCTTTAGTTCAATTAATACTGGTCTTCATACAAACTATATAAACTGTCATACAACCTATATAACGGTTGTACCGTATGCGCCAATTATCATTTTGCTTCACTTAATTGCATGTAATATTTTTTGTTCAAAAGTATTCAACATTTCCTCTGCCTTCATTGTTATAGTCCACGTATTACTACTCTATTCAGATCGACGGGCGTTTTCCTAACTGCATACTCTAGTGCAAGATTTAAGAGAACAGGCGCTGGTCATAATGATATTGTTATGTGTTCTGTTAAGTCTTCAGAAGCTTATTTGACTTTAGGTTCGATCCAATGTTGCTTTCGTTAGCCTGACTAATTTAGTTGGGATATTTAGTTCTATCATGATGGCATAAGCGCCCCACGTCTCGCAATATGGTGCTCCATCAATTTTATATTATTTCTAGGATTTTTAATTATTTGTATTTGAATAACTCAGTGTTTGTTGTACAGTCAAAATAGACATGGACCAAGTCGTAGATAATAAACATACGGGTATATTATAATCGGCGTAGCCAATTATTCCTTATTTACTGGTTTAGTTTGTAGCTTGTAATTCCTTTTCATTATCGTTATTTTATGGTAGGTCTTAATCTAATTTAGTTTAGTAGTAGTAGTAGTTTTTAAAGTTGCTTCCACCTTCTAACTTTATCCGAAGAGTCCTTTAGAAATGTTAAAAGTTTTTTGGCCTGACTGTCAATATAGGCCAATACAATTTTTTTTAAGCACTGACTGCCACGTGTATATTTGATACATATGCATTTTGCTTCTTCCACCCATTCGACCCCTCCCATACAAATTTTTTGTAAAAAACGTATTTTTCATGTTTGCTTTCACTAAATGACAAAATTTAAAAAAAATTCTATATACAAAAAAGTTTTTGTTTTTTGTACTGCATAAAGGGGAATTATCATTTTTTATCCATCTTTAATCCTTATATAACCCCTCCTTATACCATAGGTCGCCAAATGCCACTCAATTTACTCAAAACCACTCGCAGCCATATTTTTTTTCATATACACATCTATTTTTCTTAATACGAATACGCAATAAAGAAAGAATAGAACCAATACAAAGTGTGTAACACAGCCTAAATTTTATTTTGTTGATTCCAAGCCCAAATTAATTGTGGAAGCAATGCACAAACAAAAAAATAAAATGTTTCTGTGTTTTTTTTACTCAGACGCCATATTGGTTTGAAGACCTCTGCCTTATACAAAAGTATCCATTTTCTCGCAATTCATGAAAGGATGAAAGGGGGATGGGGAAAGGATTGGGGCAGTGTAGGGGAGAGATAGTTCAGTATGGAAGCCATATAGCTTTTTTTGTTATGTTCATTTTTCTTTAATCCAAATATATTTCGAGAAAATGTTTAAAAACCTAGAGGTTTTGAAGGAAGTAATCTAAATTTTTTGTTAATTAATGATTTATTTTACAAAAAGATTACAATTTAATTTAGATTACTATATGTACACAATTTTATAATCTATGAAGAGACATATTTTGTTCATTATAATATACTTAGCATTAATATTGTCGTATGCACTATTTTTTTCATTTACGTAAATGTTACGCAATCATAATTAAATTTCAATTTACAATTTATTATCTAAATCCCTTTTCATCGGAATAAATAACGAATGGTTGACCATTCCCTGTTTGTTGTTGGTAATATGGTGTTCTGCCCATTGTCGAATAGGCCGGTCTGATTTGTGAAATATTTGCCGTTGATTGTTGTGTCGCTAGTCCTTTATGTGGTAGCGTTGCATATGTTTGAGCATATGGTGGTACGGCGTACAATGCAGGATTTGGTCCACCCTTGTAGCTCATTTGAACGCTGCCAGGTCCTACGGCCATTGGTGGCATACCCATTGTCATTGGTCTGTTGTTTCTGTAGTTTGTGTTGCTCATGCGCAGCCGAACAATACATATAATTATGATCAAAATAGCAATGAAACCAACAACACCACCGACTATTCCAATAATTAGTGTATCATCATTGTTAAAGGTATTTTGCTTCATTAGGGGCTGTTTGGTTTTAATTTTGAGTGGTGGTTGTGTCGGAGGTAAACTCCAAATTATTTCCGGTTCAGATGTTGTGGCACGCAGTACAATTCGAGATGTAGATTTTTCGACTTCAGCTGAAATAGCTTTGGTGATTGATGTTGTCAATCTTTTTGAATCACATGTTAATTCATCATCGCCAACTTCAATTAACAGTTTTCCGGCGAGAAATTCCGGACTTGCACATTTCAAATTGGACATATGGGAACCAGGAAGCCATCTTCGCAATGCTCGTGCATTGCAATCACAATGAATTGGATTTGAATCTAAACCCTCAAGTGTTAAACTGTTTCGTCGATCTTCCAACGCACTCAATAATTGTGGTGACAATACCGTTACTTCTGAACCTGTAATGTCTAATATAAGATTCGATGATCTTGGTACAGGGAAAAGTAACGCTGGCGGTAGAGAGCTTAAAGACGTATTACATAGCTTAATATGTAAATCTCTACTTTTGAGTCCCGCTAATGTACCCGATGAAATACTTCGTAGACGATGTCCTCGAATTCCTAATTCTTTTAGTCTTGGATGTTTTGCCGGTTGAATTTGATCGCTTCCTACGGCCGCATCTTTAATTTCAATATCCAACAAATTTAGGCCAGGCAATAGATCAACTATTCCCTGTACATCTAAATATCCTAATCTTGGATAGTCGAACGCTTTAAGCTGAGATAGATTTGGTAGATTTTTGAATACATTTTTTTCAATGCGACTGCAGCTTTTTAAATGTTCTATGTCTAATACTTTTAGCATATCTAAATTATCTAGATCACCTTGAGAAATGGTTTCAAATGAATTATTCGATAAATCCAAATGCTGCAGCGATGGCAGCATTGGCCAAATTTTTGACAGAGATTTCATTTCAGTTAATAAATTGCTAGACAGATCTAAACTCTCAAGCAAAGTTGCACGCTGAAATAGTTCACCTTTTATATCTGTTATTTGGTTTTGGGACAAATTAAGATTTTGTAGAAACGGTGTCTCCAGCGAGGTAATTTCTTTTAGTCCAGTTCCAGCCAGATTAAGTTCTCTTACGGTTTTCGGTTCACTTAATATATTCATAAGAGTCTCTTTCGATAGAGGATTGAATGACAAATCTAATTTTTTTATATTTACCATTGCACTGTCGTCAGCTGGAATATGTCGAAGTTTATTGTGACTTAAATTAACAGATGTCACAAAGAAATACTGTCGCTGCAATGACTTTAATGGCGCAATCTCGAAGTTGTTCTTTGCCAAATTAATATTTTCAAGCATTTGCAATTTACTTCTTTCAAATATCGATTCAGGCAGTTCAGATAAATTATTTCCTTCAAGGTTGAGTAATTTAAGCCGTACTAGTCCTTCAAATGTTCTTTCGCCGATTCGATCTAGTTTATTGTTACTCAGATCAATGGTTTGAAGTTGTGTCGAATTGTGAAAAGCCATTTCACTTAATGTTTCCAATTCATTTCTTGCCAACCATAACTCTTGCAATCTGGGCAGTCTTGCGAAATCCAGTTCATCGACAGTTTTCAGTTGGTTGCCTGCCAAATTAACAAACTCCAAAAATTGAAGTGATGCAATCAATTCGGCTGGGAAAAAATTGAATTTATTGTTGGAAGCATCAATTCGTCTTAATCTGGGATGAATGCGAAATGATGATGGAAAAAGATAACTTAGTTGATTATTTGATATGTCCAGTTCTTCCAATCCAGTTCCCGTGTTGAAAAATTCACCTTTAAATGCACTAAGCTGATTTCCTTTTAGGTTAAGCTTTTTGATGCTCATTAAATTGATAAAGGATGACGCCCTTAAGCTCATGATGTTATTGTATGATAGATCAATTGTAGAAATATTTCTCAAATTAGCAAAGGTTCCATCAGATATTTCTTGAATTAAATTATTTTTAAGAACAATTACTTCCAAATCTTGAGAATTCGAGAACAATTCCAATGGCATTGTTTTAAGTCCAGCATCACTCATATCTAATGTTCGCATTTTTGTCAAAGAGTGGAAAATCGTAGGCGGAATCGGACCTAGGTGATGATTTTTACTTAGATTAAGATAAATCAAATTATCTAGTCCACCAAATGCATCTTTTGAAATATCTACAATATTGTTGTCACTCAAGTCAAGCATTCGTAGCTCCTTTAATCCCAAGGATGTACTGCCGATACCAGTGATCTTATTTTGTGACAATTTTAATTCTATCAGAGATTTATCCAATCCAAAGAATGTTTCAGCATTTAGGTTAGCTAAAGAGTTGCCAGACAAATCTAAATAACGTAAATTCTTAAACATCTGAAAACTGCCGGCTGGCAGCTCACGTATGACATTGCGTGACAGAGACATATATTTAATATCTTCTGGTTGAATTGATCCTAATATGTCAGATGATAGTGCAGCAACACGATTGTAATCTAAATAAAGATTTGATAGTCGTGGTAGACGACCTAAAGCACTTCCGGGAATCAATAAGATATTATTGTCTCTGATAATGAGGGTTTGCAATGAATCTAATCCTTCAAGTGCATCGTCTTCAATCTAAAATATTGAAAAGGCAAATTACAATTACGATATGGCAAAAACTTTTCAATCATACCGTCCTCAAAGAGTTCAGACTTAAATCCAAATATTTTAATGACTTCAAATCTCTAAAAGTGGCTGGCAGTACTGATGTGATACCATTTCTGCTGAGATCTAATATTTGTAGATTCTTGACTACCTCCAAATTGGAGGCATCCAATTTTTGTATCATATTTGATGATAAGTTCAAGACTTTCACATTTGCTACCTCTGTTAAGGCAATAGTTGGAAAGTTTGTAAAGTAATTTTCGGATAAATCTAATTTTTGCAAAGACGAAGCTCCCTGAAAAAAAAAAATGATAATTTAGCTTTTGTTTATTAAATTTCTATTAATTTAAATCCTCTAACCTGGAACACATCACTGTTCATACGTGATAGCTTATTTCCAGATAAATAGATTTCTTTCAAATTCGTTAATCCTTCAAATGTTCCACCGTCAATACTTGAAATTCTGTTGTATCTCAAATCAATTCTTTCTAATGCATTTTGAGCTGCAAATGCTTCTGTTCTTAAATGAGCTAGAAAAAGATTATTTCCATTAATAGCATAATTGCATAATACCTACATCTTCTTTTTAGAACAATTTTTTGTAGGAAAAGTGATCGTCTCTTATAAGGGATTTAACTACTTCTATATTCTATTTCAGTGTCAGAATACATCTATAAAAATGTAACGTCCCTCAATGGTCATCCTATATTTGATTTGTTTTAGAATTAAAATTTAAACATAAAAAGACAAAAGAAAGAAAAAGTGATTGAATATAAAACAGTGAAGACGAAACATACATTTAAAAGAAGGAACAAGGAACAATAAGGAAGCTGGTTACCTCAATGTATAGAAGAAGAATTGGTGTTCGTGGTCGCATTCCACATCTCACATTTCACACGATACATTCACAATGGGAATTGTGGAAAACTGGATGGAAAACAGATAAGTAAAATTAATACAAGTGCCAAAGATTCCCTCCCTTCCTCACTTCCCATAAATTATTTAAATTTTCAATAAATCAAAGTAACGTAAAGTACAAAATATTTTGTTTTTTTAATTTTTTATTCTAAGTATTGGGATGTCCAACGAGCCGGGGTATTACACAATAAATTAAGAAGTTTTTGGTTTGGTTTGGGAAACAAAATCAACGATTTGATGTAAAACATAAAACTCCATAAACAGGGGAACTATTTCAAAATTCTAGAACTATCTGGCATTGTTTTAAATAAACCTATAATTTATCTTAATTTTCTTATTTATGGAAAATACTTACCAATATTATTGTATGTAAGCGATAGAACTTTTAATGCTTTTGGTCCATTAAGCGACATAGACGGCACAATTAAAAAGCTATTTCGATCCAGATAGAATTCCTAAAAAGCATCGAAATATGTTAATAAAATGACTTTAGGTTTTTTACTTAATATGTATATAAGATCTGGTAGAAGCTACTTTGGTATATATATTGATGGCCTCTAGATCTACGCGAATCAACCATTTTTTTTTACATTGATTTTTTAGTAAATTATTCTTATGTAAAAATGGATGACAACACAAAACTAAGTATTTCTGCCATTTGAAATTTGTTGTTGTTGATTTGGGGTATTGGATGTTGATATATGCATGATATTTATGTTGCTCGAAATTTACAGAAGAACGAAATATGGGCAATCAAATTATTATAGCCTAAAAGATCATAGATATTTAACTTTTAAGACTACCATATAGAATATGACATAGACATAGACATAGAATATCCCACACTACGAGAGATATTTTCAGGGCATGTTCCTGCGATCAATTTGAGGAAACAATTCAAATCAAATGGAGGAGATTCCGAAAATTAAAGTAATTTCCTCATAGGGAGACAGACAACTTGCATCGGGACATTGCTATGTGAGAAGTTTTATCTTCTATTGTCTACAGTTTAAATTCGTCCATTACTAAAATATTAACTGAATTTTCTCAACTTCCCTCAAATTCCCTTCAATTTAGTTCAATTCAAGTCATAATCATATATATATATATATATATATATATATTACATATAGTTCTTAATCTTCTATTCTTTTATTTTTCTTTTCAATAAAATAATTGTAATTATTATATTAATACGTACACATTTAAGAATTATTGTTTGTGCAATTTTTGAAATAATTAACTAAGTTCGATCACAAATTTACAATTTAGCAATGTATATGATTTAAATCATATAACAATAAATAGTCGCTTATGGACTCCTAAGGGATTTCACTTTTGTAACCAAAATTACCGTTATTTTCCATTACATTACCTTTTAAAATAAAAAATTAAAAAAGGTTCCCTGAAAAAGTTAATCAAAAATATGTTTAAAACTTCTTATATTAATGAAATTATGAATATTTTTGTGAACTTCTACTTTCAAATTTTAAATTAAAATTTCATTTCTATCGAAAATGTTACCTTTAATTATAAATAAGGTGAAAGCGCTATTTTTAGTTTTTCTAATAATCTACTATTTAAAAAAAAATTAGTTTTTTTGGTTGTTTTTACGTTTTTTAATGATTCTGGGATCATGGCCACTTTAGACATAAAGGAACCTATAGATTTTCAAAAAAAAATCACGAAAAAGAAACAGAAACAAGAAACATGTATGCATCAAACTACCTAATGTTATGATCAGCTATTTCGCAGCAATAGCTTTTTAATTTAGCTAATTACCCATGTATTTTTATTATGTACTCGTAAATTAAGTACTGTAAGAATCGACATTTTTGTTTTCTTAATACCAACACCAAAAGTACCATCTATGTACTTACTGTACATATTAGTCATGGATTGCAATTAATTTTTATTTCGTTATAATTAAAATCATCCAGCTAAATTTATTCTAGTAGGTTATGTACGTATGTAATTCTAAAATATGATTTTTACATATTGACAATTTAAATTAGTTTCACCAATTTTCATTATTTTTTTTAACAATCAATATGTGCTTAAATTACAGCATCAACAATAAATTCGTATCAAATAAAATCCGTTATTTTTACGGACTATTTATTGTAACGTAACAATTGTAATTCCACAATAAATTTTTTGAAGTACAAATACCTAACTAATAAATAAATATGTAGGTTCAGGTTAATTTAATTTACAACTTGAGTAAAGTATTTAGTTTAGCGTCAATGATTTTTGTGTTTATTCTACAATTTGTTGATTTTTTTTTGTAATGTGAATTGTTGATGATACGTTAACATTTTTTTTGTTTAACGTGTATGATATGTAGGTATGCAAATTTCCATATAGACAAGTTAGATGCCTCAATGGGCTTCTTTCTGTCAGCATTCTGTCTGATCTTCTCATTTTGCTGTGTGCCTAAGCCTGAATATGACATTCCCCTCTTGCAGAAATAGTATTGTTTATTTTCAATTATTTTAATTATTCCATCCTTACTATTTAACTGTTGTACCTAGGTATACTATAAGGATTATAATTCTTTTGTACAAGAGAAATTAAATTAAATTAAATGTTTTCACCTGAATGGTGTAAAAGGCCCCCCGAAAGAGGATTGAGCGCCCTACCCTCTTAAAAAAATAATTCAAGAAAACTTTACAAGAGCCTCGAATAAATCGACGTTGACTGAGGACCGACGAAATGACGATTTTATTTCCTTAGACAATAAAATATAAACAGGATAGATTATTCCGAATATCTATCATGAAATAAAATACACATACAACGTCGAGTGCAGCAGTATGGGGGGACACCATTATTAGTATTGCAAACTGACGATTTTTCTAAGAACTAATTTGTATATTTATTTATTTATTTGTCAAAACAGATGCGCGTCAAGCAGCATATTTTTTGACGCGCTTCTAAACGGAATTCGCCGGCATCTGCGGCGAAATTGAAAACTGCTGGCAATACCAGTAGATGCGCATCGACGCGCATCGAATTGAATTTATTCAATATTTTTAATTAAAATTAAAACTATTTGAATTTATTTTAAATCAAATGGGTTTAAAAATTTAATTAGGACGAATATGTAAAAAAACAAATTAAAAATATCGCTTTACATGCAAGAAAATTACAGTTTTTTTTTGGACGCGCGTCAACTCGATGCTCTAGTGGGCGACAGCCATCAAACCTACGCCTAAGCAGAACGGTCGATTCGTCTGTATACGTTTTAGCCACACTGTTTATATCCAGAATCGAATAATGATGCACCCATAGGAGCTCGACTGTATTTATCTCTGCTCGCCCTTTGAGTTTATGCTTATAGTTTCGCTTCACTTATCACTTTATTAATTTCTGATATGATATAAATGCATAATTTGCACACTTCATTCATAATATCGTTTTTAACTTGCCCGATAATTTGTTCATTTACCGAACGATTAAAACAATTAAAAATTGTTACATAATTATTATTCATACACGTGCATACATACACATGAATGTACGTTTGTATAATGTATACGGTAATGGTTTAAAAATAACTATAATAATAGATTTTACTTACTTATGTTCAATTGATCCGTCATTTCACTTATAGTGTTGTGATCATAAAATAATATTTTAATGTAGATTTAAAAAGCGTGTAATTACTGAATTTTTAATATTTTTCACACCTGGGTGAAATTTTGTATTAGCTATTAGTAGCAATAGGTATGGAACTATACATGCATTTATGAATGATGGTTTTTAAAATGTTGCAAATTACAAATTGAAAAAGTTTGTAATTCTGAATAATGTTTAATAGAAAACCAGCATTCATGATATGTATGTACACTTGTACAGTACATATGTACAGTAGACTCTCGATTATATTTACCAATTAAATGTCAGGGCTTGAAATATAACTGAGTGGTAAATATAACTGAAAGTAAAAAAAAAACAGGGAGGAGTTTAAAAGTTCATTTATATTTAATGACATTTTATCATCTTTTAAACATACACAGCTAGTAAAACTCGGAAGACTCCGGTGAGCTGGTCAGTGGACATGAACATGTGAATTAAATATGGAAATAGATCTAGAATACTACATACTACAGTATAGTTGGTAACAGAAAGCTTATTGATGAAAAATCGGGATCCCAAACTGGAGAAAGCAGGAATTGCAACACGACTATTGCAGGAAGCTTATGGAAGAGGACAAGACTACTTCTCTGTTAATCACGAAAACAATAGCTGACTGTTTAAAAAGTCAACATAAAATACCAAAATATAATTCAATTTCTGACTTTGCGACATAAAAATGGAAGACACGTGTTCATGATGCATAGCAACCCCAACATTTTTGGTGATTTTTATATTAAATTTTAATTTTATAATGAAAAAAAATATTGGTTAATTGATGTACCGAGACGGTCCTGGATTTCCAAATGTATTTTATACTGTTGCGCATGTGTGTTATAAATATAACTGAGAGAAAACTTTTGGCTAGTAAATATAACTGAGAGTAAAGTATCAAAATCCGCTTGGTGTAAATATAATTGAGTGAAAAAATGGTTCGGTAAATATATCTTCAAATTTTTTTACAAAATGTTTAGGGTAAATATATCCGAGAGTAAATATAACTAAGTATAAATATAACCGAGAGTCTACTGTATGTATATATGAGAAATTTGTAGGTATCTTTACGTTAAAAATTAATAACAATTCTATAATTTAGTAACGACAACCTGTTTTCATGATTTTTTAATTTCATAATTTTCTAAATTAAATTTAACTTTATGATTGACTAAAGCTGTACGTGTACATTTACAATGATTAATTTTATTGACATTAATTTTGGTCTGAAAGTTTTTTAAATTATACTATATACACACATAGAGGTTGTATGTATGTTTGTTTAGTTCAAACTATGGTGTTATTTTGTTTAATAAAGCAAATCATATTCATTGTTCCAATTGACTAATAACTATGTATAATGTATATGTTTATAACATGTAACCTGAACATTTTTTTTGCATAAAAAATTAGATTGGCATAATTCTCTATTATACCACGGTTATGTAGATCAGTTTCCTTTTAACATCTAATTGTTTTAAAACAAAAACATAATTAATGACCATAAGTTAGCACCTAATTCACAAACATGAACTCGTATCAAGATCATAGACGTTGCATGTCAAAGTTTATCTACTTATGCGAAGAATTGTTTCAACTGACTTGTTATATGACTGATATATAAATTATTTTTTATTTTTTATTCCGTTAAAATGAAAATTAATTTTCTTTGAAACTGAATATTTTTGTTTTTACTGTATTTGAGCACATTTTCATAAATTTGAATATAAATATAGATTTTTTTTTAATTTTTATACTTACATTTCTCATTTTCTAAAGATTTCAGAAAGAATTTGGAACTATAAGCAATAATAATAATATTATTTGCTCAGCTGTTTATTTTAATCTTCTGATAAAGATAAAGATCAGTATTTGTAATCTGAATACATACTAAAGTGATCATATTTAAAATTAAAAAATCGGGGATATTGAGAAACAAGAAACATTTTCAGTTTTTGAAGATCAAAGTACAATCTTAAAATTTAATAATTTTTTCATCTCGGTTAAAACAAATTTTAGCTAGTAATATTCCAAAGAATTAGTAGTTATATTTGTGAGGCTGAAAGTGACCAGAATAATTGAGTATATTTTAATAAATAGGTTATAAATGCCATGAAATAAAATAAAATACAAATTTTTGTGTAGGCCTAGGTATCAAACTATACTATTCCTAATATGAATGGAGTTTTAGAATTTTTATTTCTCCTGTAGCAAAACACAAATTGCATGTGTGCTACACATTTACAAAATTATTTTTTTTCAACTTTTAGTCTATGCAAGTAAAACGTTCTAATGGTAAATTCAACTTAAATTATTTTATCTAATTACCTGCAATTTCTCACAACCTTTAAGTATTCCTTCTTCGATTGCCTTAATTTTGTTTCCAGATAAATCTAAAACTCTGAGATTAAGTAGCGTTCGAAATTCTGCCGTTGAAAATATAGGATTTAATGAATCGCCCAGTAGATTATTGGCTAATCTTAGTACAGACAGAGTATCCTGTAAAATATAGATGATTTTGGTATAAAAAGAATTCGAATTGTTGGGTTTTTTTTAAACATATGTACCTGAATGCCAACAAATGATTTATCCGATAATCTTCGAATAGAATTGTGCGAAAAGTCCAAATATCGAATTGGAAGGTGAAGTGTTGCAAATGCCTGCAAAGTAAAATAAGTAAAGTGTATTACGTATATGTACATTGTACATATGTATGTATAGTATGTATGTACAAATACCAAGATAAATATGTCCTAAATATTTTCTAAATTTTTTCGTATACTGATGTCAATTGAATTAATTTGTATGATAAAGAAAAAGTTTGCAATGACAAAATATTGTCGTATACCTACCTACATACATATGTATGTATGTATATAAGTGGTACGATAATCCTATAGATAGATAGACTGATTGAAAGGTAAATATTGCGAAAAGGCGTATAACTAATTATAAATGCATAGTAGTATTAACACAAATACATTTTTGTTGTTTTATTTAAACAAAAATAAAATAGTCAGTCGAAGAATTTTAATGTTATTTACAAAGTAATTAGTAAAGCATATAAATGAGTAGTTCGCGTATAGAGTGGTTTTCATTGAATATATCTTACCTGTGTCGGCAATGATTGTTGACCACTGTATCTCTGCGAAAATGATACTATTGGAGCACCTTGAGGAATAGGCGGTGATTCGCCTTGAAATACAACTCGATCACAATCCATTGCAACTGCACCGAGTTGCAATTTTGGTCCAAATGGTTCCACATTACATCTTAATTAATAAAATAAAAATAAATAATAAGTCAAGATAATGTACATTATGCATGATGCGTACCTGCATGGAAATCGCAATAATGAACTTATTTCCGGACATGGTCTCCAAGCACTTGCAGTTGTTAATAATAGTAAAAGTCCCACCACATGTAGGCTTTCAAACATTCTAAAGCTGAAATAGACATTTTTTTGTTAGACTTTTTATTTTATTAAATTTAACATTAGTTTTCTTTTCTGATATCTACAATTGTACATTGTACAATTGTACATATGCTTATTAGTAAGTATGTTTCACTAATTTTAAAATAAAACACATACATATGTATGTCTATCAACAGTTTGTTTATTGATATCTTCTCCAAATGAGTTTTGTTCTGGGTTCTAGGACCTCAATTGTTTACAACTTGTACATATACACATATGTATATTATGTAAAACGAATCGATGAAAAATTATATTTTACAGGAGAGATAAAAAAACTAATTTTTATAAAGATTTAGAACTAATTGGTTAATTAATAAAATTTTTTTCTAATTATATATATTAAGAAGTAAATTTTTTTTGTCAATTTTTAGGGGTTGATTCGAGGTTTTGAAGTACTGGTATTCCTCCTATAACACGATAGATAGGTTCCACCACAATTCCGTGTTGAATAAGACTAATAGCAAGTATTGTAGAACTACCGTGTTATACGAGAATTTTCGTAATTTTCTTTTCGTGTTATAGTGAAATCGTGGTGTAGGATACCGTGTTGTAGGAGAGCTATCTGTAATATAAAAAACATATTCATATTCACAGGATCGTCGTTTTAATAGTTTTTTTATGGTAAAGAATGTAAATAAGAATGTGGGCCAAGATGCGACACGGAGCAAGCCGCGACATTTCTTGTAATATTTATGCGGAAGATGATGTAAAACTAATTTCCAGGAAAGTAAGTTAAGAATTTCGAATAGTTAATCAATGTGATTCCAAGTGTTTTATGGCTAATTGTGTTTATTACACACTAAAGTTTTAAAATCATATGCATTTTAGTTATGAATATAAGTGGATATTATTAAAAGAATGTTTTCATGTACCTTGAGGTAAAATGCAATAATAAAGGGTGTTAGATGCGACAACACATAACATTGATTACAGTTTCATAGCGATAGGTAGTGGAACTGTTTGATGTATTAATGAAATTTTAATTTTTTTATTCTCTCTCATTTTCATTGTATATTCATTTTTTCCGAAATCTAAATATTTTACGAGTAAATTATTAAAAACCGTAAAAATTAATAAAATTGATTGCACCGCCAAAATGGTAGGTCGTGGAACTTTTGAGTCTATGAATGAAATCTTAATTTTTGTGTTATCTATAATTATTGAAATATTCATGCTTTCTGCATTCCGATTATCTTTCGAAATTATTTGCACACTGTACCACAGCCTCCCCTATACCTTTTTCGATTTTCTTCAAAAACAATATAGATCTTACTCTAGCACTACATAATAAACTGTCAATATTTCAACTTTCTAGCTTAAGTAGTTTAGTCGGAATCTTGATCACGGACAGACGGACTAGTCTACCAATTTTGTGATGTTAATCAAAATGAAAATTCATGTGATGTAAGCTGTTTTGTTTGTGTCGATAAATGGGAGCAAAGCAAGCCCGGTGAAATTTCAATGTATATAATGTAAAGAATGGACCCACATTTGGGTTTAAGTGTAATAACTACAAAATTTAGATGTAGAGTCCATCCCCAAATCCCATGCTCCGAGTGTGGTGCAAGATGCGACAATTAATATCTTTTTTTATTTTGTTTTTTTCCTTATTATTTATGAAAAAATTGTTGTTTTTATGGAGCCAAAGACAAAAAAAAATGTTTGAATTATGAATAATGGTGTGTGCTTTTTGAATAAAAGATGAAAAGTGTTAAGGTGTGTGGTGTAAAATTGTAAACAACTTTTTTTGTGGATTGTGAATTGGATTAAAAATTAATTTAAAAGATAAATATTTCATTAGGTAAGTTTGTTTTCTATGTTGTAAAAAAGGTATTGACAATATTAAGATGTTGCTTTATTCATTGATTATTTAAAAATATTTCAAATCACAAAAATCTAAAATATAGTTCAAATATCTCTAGACCCGAAGTAATAATGAATAATTTTCAACAATTCGAAAAAATTTCACTAGAAAACATCAAAAAAATATCACATAAACTCAAAAACTATACTCGATCTGTCAAGAAATACTCACACGTTCCACTGATCTGATGTACTTTACTAAAATTATGCTGTATTTTAAAGAGTAAAACTAATTTGCGATTTACCAAAGCTGAAGGCCATGAAGTGAGTTACTTCATTACTTTGTTAAAGTGGAAATTTACTTCACGCTTTTTTTGCGCTAATTATTTAAATGTAATTTTTTTAAAAATTGACTCAATTATTCTGACGAATAGAATTATTATTATTAAATCGAAAAAAATACGTTTTTTTAATATACTAATGAACGAAAATATTTCCTAAATGTAGCTTGGTAAGAATATATTGACTAAAACAAAAGCAAAATAAAACTAATGCAAACGAAAAGTAAAACGAGACTAACTTTTCACGTTAAAAATTTTGGAGCGTGAGATTTTTCACAAAGTAGAATTTTTTACAGCAATTACCTACTGATATGTATATAGAAATGTATAAAGATTAAGAAAAAATTGAAATTGAATGCCACTTACTTCTTGTACTCAAATACACTAAGAATTTATTATTTCCTTTTGTTTGTTGTGCGTTTGAATGTCAATGAAAATACATATTTTGTTGCTATTTGTTTAAACGTGATTGGTGAATACCTTTATCTATGTACATATGTACAATATTACGGCAATGAAGGTTAATGATATAACGGTAATATTTTTGGAATGTTATTGTGACATAAAAATTGGTGATCTGGTTTATAAAATTTCAGGGGTAGCAAAAATATTTTTATCAAAGTCAGCAGTTTTTCTTAAATCTACAATTTTTATTCGGCAAAAAATTATTATTATTTTAGGTTTTATTAGGTCAGGCACAGGTTGAATCTATTGGCACCCTAGACAAACAGAATCTTTTTCTCCAAGCTGATACTGCTTGACTAAGATGCCAATGTGCATACCTACCTATAAAGAAAATAATTACAATTTTTTTTAGTGTAAATTTTAAATACCTCTGCATAGAAGGGGAGCGGGAGGAGTAGATAATAGTACTTCCATAGCAGAAACTTATGGATGATATACTTCTTCTCTATCCATTCCGATTCCACTCTTATTAATAAAATAAGTAAACATGGTGTTCCATATGAGTTACCATTTTTAACCAAAATACATACATATGTACGTAGGTAGGTAATACAAGTGCACATTTAAAATTGTTAAGTTTACTATAAAACGTAATTAATGCGTGAAGAGGTTAATGGAAAAATTAAATTAACCGAAAACTTATTATTTATCAATCAAAAAATTAATTTAATATTTTACTTAGGTCATTATCAAGTTATGTAAATTGGATTCGACCAAATAATTGCCATAAATCTCTTTTTTTGACATTACATACATACATACATTACATAGTAACATTCTCTCATTTTTACTAGCTATATGGATGTACTCGTATTTGTATATGTTATGCAAGAGCAGGTAAATTTTCAATATTTATTATATACGCTAGGAAAACTGGAATAACTGCATTCATCATTTAATATTTATAGATAACAGAAAATATTTAATATCACTAAACATATCTTTCAGAAGTTTCGTATTACATTATGGCAATCAAAATATTCTTGTTTCTATATACATAAGTAAATTAAACTCGTACATAAGACTAGGTACACTTGAATTACCTTACAATAAACATAAAGATTTATTAAAAATTGACATCAAAGATTTTGCGCTAGTTGTTTTGCCAAAGGGGTTTCTTCTTAACCGTTATAATACGTTGCAAAGTAATAAATGACTATTTATCAAATTGATTAAAAACGGTTGCTCCATCTCCTTAACGTTGAAAATTTTGCAAAAAATTCTTTTTTGGCACACAATAATAATTACATATAATAAATAATACTCATATTATACTTATGTATTATACAATACACTTATGTATTTGTATATGTATATTACTATTTTTAGACATCTTACTCACAAAATGTGTATAAAACTTGATTGTATGATCATCAATAAAAATTTTTTTTTTTTAACATTAAATAATGTTGGTAATTAATTAATTGATGTCATTATATTTTGACATTTAGTTAATTGTCACAATTTTTATATAATTATAAAATTAAAAAGTACACACAACATGTAGAAGTTTACGTGGTGTATAACTGTCGAGCGAATACAGGGATATAGCTGTAGTGAAGTAATTATGGCTAAGAAGATGCTACAAAACTTTTTGATTCAGGACTATCATTCCTATAGGTAGGCTGTACATCCGGGGAGGAATGAGGAGGAATATTCCTCCTTTTTTATTTTATTCCTCCTTTCCTCCTTTGGAGAAGAAATTCCTCCTTTTTTAAATAAATAATAAATTCAATAAATTTAATTTTAAATTTGTGCGCAAAAATGTTTATAGGTCTTATTCTGCGCTTTTTAGGTTGATTCTACTGACTTCATATTCCGATTTGACAGCACTGTTGTACGATAAGTCAGTCACATGTACGACAAACGCGATTGTTTCTTATATAGATTAAACAAAAAAGTTTATTTTGCATAATTTTGTTTAGAATAACGTTTAAAAATTGAATTCCTCCTTTCCGTCGAAAATTCCTCCTTTTTTGATAATTTTTTCCTCGCTCTCAACCAAAGCTGCTGTACAGCCTAACTATAGGTTATGTAGGATATTTCAAATTAATTTCAAATAAAACTCTAAATAATAATATTTGATTTAATTTTGATAGGAGTGTGTTTTTTTATGAATCACTTACACAGCGGCCTTTACTTAGGTCTATTGTATAATACTCCAGTTACATTTATCTCAATTGATCTGACTCTCTTTTTTTGTGTGAAAATGCTTAAGGAGTTCTTTTACGGAAGCATTACAAATGCACGCTATTTCAACGCCATTTAAGCAATACTATTTTTTTGAGATAATGCTATTGTCAGACTGTTTTTATGTGCAATTCAACCACCCGGACGCAGATTCAAATTTAGATACCAGAGAAAAACATTTCATGTTTTACCCCAGTCGGACTTGATACCGGGACCTCCCGCTCCAAAAGCAACCATTTAATCCACTGAGCCATTTGGTCAGTTCAATTATAATTTATTTACCCACGCCTAAAATTCGACAATAAGGAATCTTCATTTTTTATTCTCCATAATTTTGGTCTAATTCATTTTTTTTTATTCCTAATATATTTATGTATATCAAAATTAAGTATTCATTCTAAGTATCAATATTTCAGTATGTCGATTTTGCGTAATGTCTGCTTAATATTTTAGCAGGAAATTTTTAGAAGGAATTTGAATGAAAGGACATCTATCAATTCGAAATTTTACTAA